>JAODAL010078436.1:0-12915 GCA_025379985.1 Phyllomedusa bahiana
CACCCGTGAAGTCCCTCATTAACCCCCGCGGGGAACCCTTGTGTGCACAACCCGAAAAGCAGCGGGAAAAGACGGGGAATGATCCAAAAGGGCCTGGTAGGTTGTCACAGGGGTTAAAACTGGAGCCCAATGCATTCCCAAAAAACCCCAAATTTTGGGGGCCCCAACATTCTTGTTTTGATCTGTGGAGTTTTAAAGGGCCCCGGATGATACTCCTAAGTCTTGGGCCCTGCTCCACAACCAAAGTTAGGGCATTTCTTTTCCCCCGGGGGAAATGGGCACATTGTTTTGCTTTTAAGAAACCTAAACCCCACCCCAAGGGGGACAATCTGTTTTGTTTGGGTTTTTGGTGATGTTCTAGGACGTTTCACACCCAAAACGGGGGGAGGGGAAAATTCCAAAAGAATTTAGGGGGCTCAGAGAACGCCCTGAAAAATTTTTCCCCAGACCATAAAATGCCCCCACCAACCTTTTTTCTCGGCCAGCAATGGTTTGCAGGGTGTTTTTTTTTCCTTTGTTTCCAACCCGATACCTTCCCCTTTTAAAGAAGCAAAAATTTGACTCATCAGAAAAAAACAAACCCTTTTTCCAATCAGAAGAGCCCAATTTAAAAACTACCAAAAAATTGAAGCCCTTTGCCGACCCAGTTGGGTTTGTAGAAGTGGGGGACATTAGTCTACTGTTTTGGGGCCCCAAATTGGGAGTTGAGGTTTCATTGCTGCAGAAAAATTAAAACTGTCCGGCCCCATATGCGGGGTGTTTACTTTTGGGGTCATAAAACGCCCCTTTTAGTCCCTAACAGCAATTTAGGGATATGTTTGCAGACAGCCCATCACCCTTAACATACCTGGGAAGTCAGTGCAAACCCCAGGGGGAAATTCCCGCAAGGGCTACGTGAAAAGGGTTTGGGAGGAGGAAGTGGGTTTTAATAAGTTTGGGCCTGCTGGGTCCAATTTTCCCGGCTTTGTCCAAAATTAAAAAAATACAAACTGGGAGGATTTTTCCCCCTAAAAGGAATTTTAAAATGTTTTTCTTTTGTTTTGAAAAAAATTTATAGAAAAACTTTTTAATTTTAACGAACAATTCCGTTTTGGGTCTATGAAAAGGGAAAATACTTTTCCTCACTAAATTAATTTAAAATAAAGTTTATATCCTGCAGAACCCCTTTAGGAGAAAAACCCCACTACCCTGAATGTTTTTTTTTTTTTTAAAAAACCAGGGAAAGCACAGTACAGACCCTGTCAAAAAAACCCCCCCCAAAAAAGAGGAACCCCCTTTTCCCCCCTAACCCCGGGCAGTTACTCAAATGTAGAAACCCGTCCCCATAAAACCCCCCAATAATGAGGAACCTTCTCCTGACCCACCAAAAAATTACCACGGAAAAGGGGCCCAAAAAAAAAGGGAAAAAGGGTTTTTATGGGGTCAATGTGGTTAAAAATTTTACAAACGCCCCAAGTCTTCTTGCCTAAAATAAAATTTAAACTGGTGAAAAAAAAAAGCCATATTTCATTTTAGGGAAAATTTAAAAACGTTTCACCCATAAGGGCAGGTCATAAAGAACAAGGAAAAAATCACACGGTGGGGAAGCCTTTTTCATGTTCTAAAGTCTGAAATCTTTTTTAAAGAAAGCCCAATCTCCGTTACAATTTAGATAAATTTACACCGGGGGGGAAGCCTTTTTTATGTTCAGAAAGTGGGGGAAAACTTTTTCATGGATTCCCAAATCTGGTTAAAAACTTTAAAACAAATCAACCCGGAGGGGAAACCTTTTTCTTTTTTCAGAAATGTGGGGGATCTTTTTAAAAAGAAAGCAAGTCTTCGTAAAAATGAAAAAAATTTTCACACAGGGGGAAAAACCCTTTTCCTTTCGAATTTTGGGAAATCTTTTTCACGAATTAAACAGTTTTGGGCAGACTTAAAAAAAATTCACCGGAGAGGGAAACCTTTTTTATGTTCAAAAAGTTGGGGAAAACTTTTACAAGATCTCGGTCCGTTACACATGAAAAGAAATTTACAAAGGTGAGAAGCCTTTTTTTATGTTTAAAATGTTTGGGAAAAACTTTTACACAATCTCAAGCCGTTACAAAATGAGGAAAAATTCACACAGGTGAGAAGCCTTTTTCATGTTCAGAATGTGGGGGGAAAACTTTTACAAAGAAAGCGCATTTGTTACCCCCTGAAGAATTTTCCCCCAGGGCAGAAAACCTTTTTTTATGTTTAGAAGTGGGAAAATCTTTTACAAAAGAAAAACAAATCTGGGTTTCAAAATAAAAAAATTCCCCACAGGAAAGGAAACAATTTTTTATGTTAAATGTGAGAAATCTTTTACAAGGGAAAACAAGTTTTTGGTTTAAAAAAAGAGAGAAATTCACCCCAGGGGAGAAAAACCCCTTTTAATTTTTCAGAAAGTGGGAAAAACTTTTAAAGGGAAAGCCCGTCTTGTTAAAAAATGAAGAATTCAAAACAGTAGAGAACCCCTTTTTTATGTTTTAGAAAAGTGGGAATTTTTTTACACAGAAATCAAGTCGGGTAAACGAGAAGTCACACAGGAAGAAGCCTTTTTTCTGTTCAGAATTGAATAATTTTTTACAAAAAAAGCAGTCTTTTTAACAAAAAATGTTCACACAGGAAAAAACCTTTTTCCCGTTTTGAATCCGGGGAAGGGAAAACACACCTTATTGCACATTTGTTTTTCAAGGGAAATGTACATTTAAAATGGAACCCTTTTTTGAGAGAAAATTTGGGCAGGAAATGGATAAGTTTTAATTTTTAAAGGGGTTGTCTCACACATGATTCATCTCGCCTCAGTCCTGTTTTTTGGGTTTTTTTTGAATTCAGGGCATTTTTACTGGCTTCACAGGCTACAGTAAAAACCCAGATTGTAGCTATAGCAAACCAGTGCTGGCGGCCTATCAGGGTGATCAAAAGTCTGTAGCTAGGGGACCTGAGGTGTGATGCAGTCCATAAAGGGGAATATCTCAGAATAGGTGGGATTTTGGTAATGGAACAAAATTGAAAAGTACTTGTTTTTGCAAGATCTTTTTTTTTTTCTCATTCAAAGTTTTATTGAAAAAAAAGAGGGAAAAAGACAACCATCACAGAAAATAACGAATAATTTCCAGACTAGGAGCCCCATTCATCATGCTGAAATACACAGTAAATGAGCATAGCATCATAGACTTACTATTAAGTATACATTATACACTCCTCATAAAACTTTTAGGATGAACCTAGCTGGAAGCTTCATACAGTTAATGAGCAAAATTATCCTGTGAATGCATGTCTTTATCCATCACAAATGTATCTTAATAATCTAAATTCTTAACTGTTTGGCCGTGTTCACACGGCTTATTCACGGCGTATTTGTGCGCCGTATTGAGCGCACAAATCCGCCGTGAATACGGGGCGGGAGGGGGGCGGGGCCGGAGCGCGGCGGGGGCGCCGCTCCCGGCCCATAGACAAATCATTTTTTACGGCGCGTCCGCGCCGTAAAAAAATGTGCATGTCCTTCTCCCCCCGCGGCGGATTTGCCGAGCGGGGGGGAGCGAGGAATCCACTGTTCTCTAGTGAGGCATGGATTACGTAATGACTCCGACGGATTGGCCCCGTATTGAAGCGAAAAATCCGGCGCGGAATACGGCGCCAATCCCGTCGGCAAATAAGCCCGGGGTGAACATGGCCTTAGGAAACCAAACAACATAACAAAAACAATCGGCTGGGGAGATGCTAAACTTATTAGTTTTTATGCAACCTGTTTTAGCCTGACACCTAGTGGAGGAGAGGACCTTCAAGAACATCAGATCTTTTTTTTTTTAAATCAGATAATTTTTATTAAACAATTTATGCAGATACAGAATATAACGTCTCTTACCATTATTTGTTACATCAGGATACATACATATACTATCTTTTTGCTTTTTAGATAAAAACCTCTGAGTTTTGAATATGAATATGCCCGTACCATATATATTGATAAATACTTTCAGCAGTATTAGCATACAACCATAAACAAACCCCAACCATCCCACCCATACCCACCAAACCAAGAGCAGTACCCAGCATTATATTTAGCATCTTGTAATTAAGGACAGAAGTCACTTTGCCAAGAGTGTCTATTCCTTTTGTTCCACCAATAGTAATAGGAATGGACAATGCTCCCATTCCTCACGTCATTCCTGAATTATGTAGCAGTAAGGAACGAGAAGGCAAACCTGGGGAACTGAGCCAAGGGCTCCATATACCTTCATATTTTCTCAGAGCTTTGCAAGATCTTTAACATAAAAAACAATCCTTGTAGTGAGACAACTGCTTTAAAGCAAACTTTTGATGTTCCAACACCTGAGATTGTTCTTGGACATTAACCAGCCAATAACAGTGTGTAAGTTCTATAAGAATGTACAGAACACGAGCGCATTAGATCTAGGGGTTAGTGTAAGTCTAAGCAAGAAAATGTAATAATTCACATATGGGATATATCGCCAACACCAAATTACCAATGTAAATCTCTGACCTCACTATAATAAATATGTATAATAAACATAGCGCACCTTTTTAAAAGTTTCTTTACTCATCATTTCAGTCCATGGCAGGTGATAGAGTCCGTACTGGATCATTTCGGTAAACTTATCCCTCTTAGAAACATAGGAGAACATGTATGAAAACTGTCTGGGTCTAAAACTCTCTTTTTTGCCCAAAGCAACCAGTCAGAATGTCCCTATCACTACATATAGTGCTCTGGAAAGTGAGAGGGGCTCTCTGATTGGTGTCTGTGGGCAACAAGGTGAGTTTTAGACCATGACAGTTTTCATACATGTGGCCCTTAGATTCCATAGCTCCAGATATAACCAATGTACAAATAAATTCACATATTGCCAGTCCAGAGCCAAACAGAAGTACGAAAGCACAACACACAAAACACGGGAGATATTACCTAATGCCCCGGCCGGGGGCGCTCTAACTCCAAATGGTATTAGAGCAGCACACTAGTGATGTCACTAATTGGAGCTACAAGACCCTAAGTATTTCACAAAGTCACAAATTCCTTTATCAGGGACACCTATGTGCGCTATAGTCCTCGTAATAAAGCCCCAGCAACCAATCAAATGATGTAGATCTAAGTAACCCGTGTGATAATTAGCACTCAAATAATCATTTATTAAACCAATACAAAAAAATAACCAAATATAAACACAAGATAAAGAAATGTTTGTCTAAAATTACTTTACAATTTATTCAAGAATATTACTTAGAAAGCAAACAATGTGATGTCCCAGCTCAGACCATTTGGAACAATAGTTTTCTAAGCCTCAGCTGTAGCCCAAGTCTAATGCCCAGAAGGCCGGGAATCTGCTCTGTTTCTGCTTGGTATAGACTCCATCCCACCTATGAATCGTGCTGTGTCTTGTGTCGCCTCTAAACTAGTTCTAGCAAGACATTGGAAGTCACCAGTAGGACCATCCCTGGCCAAGGTGACAGAAGTAGTGTCCACCAATTGTCTATATAAGCAATCACTGACCTATAGAAATGGCCATAACCCACAATTTTCTACGGCATCCCTGGTGTGAAAGATTCCCTAATCTCTCTTAACTAAATCTTCTCTTCCAGGCTTCTATAATGTAAAAACACGGAACCTGCTCCTCTCATCTCACTCTTCCTTCCCCCCGCTCCTCATACCTCCTCTGTTCTGGTTATTCTTGATATTCTGCACTGGTTTATCAGTCTATACTGGGCATAGTTATTTCACCTGGTGCCTATCCTTTGTCTCTATAGAGAATCTGGAGATGCTAATTTACACCTTCTCAGTATCTGTTATGTGTCCACAATTTGTGACCTGTGTATTTCCTAATGTTACCAGAGGCTGAATTGTGGGAAGAGTCTTTGTACCCATTTAATGACTGTTTTGTATTTCTTGAATCTTCTGCCAATAAAAATCTATTGTTTAACCTCTTAACGCCCCTGGACATACTGTATGCATATGTCCTGGAGATTGCGCGATCTCTAAAGCAGAGTTCACACGATCGCTGCAGTATGTTAGCTGTATATTACAGCTGACATCTCGCAGCATCGGCCCCGACCAGAGATCACTTGGGGAGGTGGGGATGGGGGGGGAATAACCCCTTAATTATCGCGACCTCTAATAACTAAGCGAGACACAGGAGGAGCGATCTCCTCCTGCGTCTCTGTCAGCAACAATCTTGGGGATATGTCTCGTAACAGACAGCCTGGAAGGAATAGAATGCCTTCTGGCCTGTCTGTGACATCACCATGCATGGGCGTGTCCTGTGGGCATGGCCGAGCATAGTGACTGACAGTTGCCATCGAAATCAGTACACAGCAATAAGCTGTGTATTGATTTCTATTCTAAAAATGACTTTCTCTATGGGGAAAAGTATAAAAAAGGTGAAAAAGTAAAAAAAAAAAAAAAGTGAATAAAAGTGTAAAACACAAACACTAAAAATAAAATAAAAACCCATACACCGCCCTTTTTTCCCTTTACAAACACCAATCGCCCCCAAAAAGATCAAAAAAAAATATTTGGTATCGCCGCGTGCGTAACAACCTGCCCTATATATCTGTCATGTTAATTAACCCGCATGGTGAACGCTGTAAAAAAAACAAATAAACAGTCTCATAATTCTGATTTTTGTTCATCCTGCAGCATATACAATGGAATAAAAAGCGTTCAAAAACTTATATAAACGCCCAAGTGATGCCAATTAAAATGTAGGTCCATCACACAAAAAAACCTTGTCACGAGGGTCGTGGGCACTGCCGCTCCCCACGGCCGCCCCCCTGCCCGCGACCATTCCCCTGCTTGTCGGGCGCCAGCTCCCTTACCACGCCACGCTCCTGTGAACGCCGAGCCGGTCTGTCCTGGTTGTCGCGCGCGTGCCCGTTTCCTAAGGCGCGCGCGCGACGACTGGTTTGGATTTAAGGGGCCATTGTCCTGGTAATTGGTTTATTGTCGGGAGCTGGTCCTATATAAGGAATACGCCCCCAACACTCCTTGCCAGTCTGTTGGTGTGTGTTACGTGTTGTTAGTGAGTTCTAGTATCCATATTGGTTTCCTGTGTACCAGTCCGCCTGCTTACGTTCCTGACCTTGCCTGTTTGCCGCCTGCCCTGACCGTCTGCCCGTCTCTGACCACGAACCTCTGCCGCCTGCCCTGACCTCCTGCCTGTCCCTGACTACGCCTCCAGATTACGATTTTGTACCACGCAGTACCCCGGCCGCCATCGCAAGCAAGTCACGTCAGGGGTAGCGACCTGGTAGCCTCACGCCGCAGCAAGTCCATCCCGCTTTGCGGCGGGCTCTGGTGAATACCGGGGGCTACTTAGACTCCGCTCCCTGGCGTGGCTTAACTACCATCGCTTGCGGTGGTCCAGCGAATCCACCGAACCCCGACAGTACAGACTGGCCATGGATTCCGCCAGGGTACCTTTGCCCGAACTCCGGGACGTCACGATGCACGATGCAGAACCTTGTGGCTCGTCTACCTCCGCCGGCGGCTGCTTCCGCCACTCCTGCACCAGTGGCTCCTGCAGCCATGGCGCTAACCGCTCCTGCTCCGGGATCTTCTCTGCACCTGCCGCTCTCCTCTCGCTATGATGGGGCCCCCCAAAAAATGCAGAGTTTCTTATCAATGTTTCCATCCCCCTTTGAGATTTGGGGCATCAATTTCCCCCTGGGGTAAGGGGGCATTCTAATTTTGCCTCCTAAGGGCGAAGTTTTTTTGGCTGGGCCATCCCTATGGGACCAAGGGATCCGCTGGGAATCGCAACCCTTCCTCCAGGGGTTCCCACGTCTTTGGGAACCTGGCCGCCCCCTCCCTGCTCTTTCCCCGTCAGGGGAATGCCCTTGGGGCATACTCCGTGCATTTCCCGTACCCTCGCCTCAGAACTGGAATGGAACAATGAGGTTTGGGTGGCAATTTTCGGGAAAGGCCTCTGGGGCGCATTAAAAATGAGCTAGAAGGGCCGAGATCTGCCATCCTCTCTGGCGAAAAAGATTTTATTTGGCCCCCAATCGACTACACTTTGGGGGAGACAAAAAGGGGGTCCGCCTCCAGCGGGAGGTCGCCCGACCACGCCGGCTACCTCGTCTGGCCCCTGTATTCCAACGACCTCCACTTCCTCCGCCAATGGTTCATGAGGATGAACCCATGCAGGTCGAGAGGGCCCACCTGACCCAGGAAGAACGCTCGCAGCGTCGTCTGAGGCAGCTATGCTTCTACTGTGGCGGTTCAGGCCACTTCATCGGGGACTGTCCGGTACATCCGGGAAACTCTCACACCTAGGGCTTGCAGGAGCGGCATCCCTAGCTGTCAGAGCGGCCTCTCCCCGTCTGACCATACCCGTACTCTGTGAAATTTCGCCGGACAGCACCTTCCAAGCCACTGCCTTTCTGGATTTGGGCTCTGCCAGAAGTTTTATCAGCCAAGCTCTGGTCTCCCGTTTTCATCTCCCGTTGACCCCCCTGAAGCGACCCATGTTCGTCTCCTCCGTCAGTGGCGAATGCCTAAAGGACGCTGTTCGGTTTTGCACTGCTCCCCTCACGCTGCAGATAGGCGCCCTACACAAGGAGACGTTGAAACTGCTTGTATTGCCTCACTCCTCTTCGGAAATCCTCCTGGGCCTTCCCTGGCTACAACTCCATGCTCCAACCTTGGACTGGAACACGGGCGAAATCATCCGTTGGGGCACCTCATGCCACTCACGATGCCTTCCGGTACTCCGTCCTACTCTACGGCCTGCTTCTGTCAAGTCTACGAAGCCTCTGTCGGGTCTTCCCACTTCGTTTCAGGACCTTGCCGATGTTTCTTCCAAAAAACAGGCCGAAACTCTGCCTCCGCACCGGCCGTTCGATTGTCCCATTGACCTGCTACCTGGGAAAACTCCGCCTCGAGGTAGAGTCTACCCTCTCTCCGTCCTGGAGACTAAGGCTATGTCCGAGTATCTCCAGGAGAACCTCCGGAAGGGCTTCATACGCAAGTCCTCCTCGCCCGCAGGGGCTGGATTCTTCTTTGTTGAAAAGAAAGACTGTTCTCTCCGACCCTGTATCGATTATCGGGGACTTAACAAAATTACTATTAAGAATCGATACCCCCTGCCTCTGATCTCGGAGCTGTTCGATCACCTGCGTGGCGCGAACATTTTTTCCAAGTTGGATCTACGGGGAGCATATAACCGGATTCGTATTCGTGAAGGCGACGAGTGGAAAACAGCCTTTAATACCAGAGATGGCCATTTTGAATATCTCGTCATGCCATTTGGCCTCTGCAACGCTCCGGCGGTGTTCCAGAACTTTGTCAATGAAATCTTCCGAGACCTCCTTTATGTCTGCGTGATTGTCTATCTTGATGTATCCTAATCTTTCTCCCCTGACCTGGAGACTCACCGCCTCCACGTCCGCCAGGTACTCAAACGCTCCGTGACCACCAGTTATATGCTAAACTGGAGAAATGCCTCTTTGAACGCACGTTGCCCTTCTTGGGCTACATCGTCTCGGATCAGGGTCTCCAAATGGATCCCTCGAAATTGTCTGCAGTCCTACAATGGCCTCGACCAGTGGGCCTCCGCTCCATCCAATGATTTTTGGGGTTCGCAAAATTTATTACAGGAAAATTCTCCCCATTTTTCCACGCTCGGGGCCCCGTGGTGGCCCTTACGAAGAATAATCCCAAACCCCAAATCAGGGCCCACTGGGTCAAAAAGGTTTGATCCCCTAAACACATTCCTCTGCTCCAGTTCTGTCTCGCCCAAAACCCCCGGGCCCCCCTTTACCCTTGAGGTGGACCCCCTCCTCGGTAGTGAGTGCGGTTTTCTCCTTCAGAAGTCCCCCTTTGGGAAAAAACTACGTATTTGCGGCTTCTTCTCCAAAACTTTCACCCCGCCAAAAAAAATTATACTATCGGTGATCGGGAATTACTGACGATTAAGTTACCCCAAGAAGAATGGCGGCACTTGCTGGATCACAAAATTTTTCCTCCTGCGTCTGCCAACGACTGAACCCCGGCAAGCTAGGTTAAATTTTTTTTCGCCCGGTTTGTTTTTTCTTCTTCATTTTCGGCCAGCGGCAAAACATCAGAGCGCGCCCTTCTAGATCCTCTGACACTTGGGGGGGGGGGAAAATCCCCCTCTCAATTTTCCTCCTGAGCGTCTCCCCGGGGGCCCCTGGGGCCTTAACATCTGCCCCTCCCCGGGAAGACCTATGAAACGCCCTGCTATGCGGCCTCGTATCCTGAAGGGGGGGACATCCCTCGCAAACAGGGGCACCCGGAGTAAAATAAGTCTCTGCAACTAATCTCCCGTTTTATTGGGGGCCCCACTCTCGCTCGGGATTTAGAGACTTTGCCCGGGCCCTTTTTCTCCTGTCCCCGTAAAAAATCCCTCTTTCCAGACCCCGGGTTTGCTCCTCCTCCCCCGGGTGCCAGACAGCCCTTGGTCAATATTAGATGGATTTTGTTACGACCCCCGGCCCCCTCAGGAAACACAGTCATTGGGGTGGTCGACAGATTTTCTAAGATGGCTCACTTTTTTCCTCTCCCCGGGGTTTGCCCTCCATCCCCAGCTGGCCCAGCCTTTTCCCCCACATCTTTCGAACACGGGCTCCCTTTGCATATCATCTTGACGGGGGGGCCCATTTTTATCGAAATTTGGGGGGCCTGTGTGTTAGTTCGGTTAGCTGGATTCCGTTGATTTTTACCCCAAACCAAGGGGCATGGAAAGGGTCAACCAATTTTAGGTCCCTATCTGCGTTTTTGTGTCCGCCCCAGGATAAGGGTTTCTGACCTCCCCCCCTGGGGGGAAATTTTCCCCCTAAAATTTTCCTTGGGGACTTGAGTCGTGGACCCTCTCCCTTTTTTATTGTGTTTGGGCTACATCCCCGCCCCCCCTCCCCCTTCCTTCCTGTGTGCTTCCTCCCGTGGATGCCCAAGTGGGGACATCAAGTCACTCGGGAAGTCACACGAAACCCTTTTTTACGGGCCTCCACTCCACCAAGTCCGGGCGACAGGTCCCGAAGACTGCCCATTTTTAAAACCAGGTGATAGGGTTTGGCTATCGGCCAAGTACATCCCCTTCAAGGGCCCAGCTAAAAGTTGGGGCCTAAGTATCTTCCGTTTGGGTACCCCGCAGCTTAACCCAGTGTCTTACAAGCTCTGTTTTTCCCCCACTCAAAAGTGTCCCAACGCTTCCATGTCTCTCTCCTCAAGCCCTGGTGCTGAATCGCTTCTCCCTGGGTCTGTCTCCCTTCTCCGGACCAACTTATAACATCTTTTTGGTCAAAGGGGGGGTGGGGGAAAACAGTAGGGGGGGGGCGGTTCTTTTTATTGACGGAAGTGGTTCTTCCGGAGGAGCGTTCCCCCGGGATCCTGAGGCCCCAACCCGTCTCCGACCTCCTCTCCAGGTTCCGAAAAAAAGGGGGGGGGGGGGTACTGTCACGAGGGGCGTGGCACTGCCCCCCCCCCACGGCCGCCCCCTGCCCGGACCATTCCCCCGCTTGTCGGGGGCCCCGCTCTTACCCCCACGCTCCTTGAACGCCGAGCCCCGGGCCCCTCCCGGTCGCCATGCGCGTGCCCTTTCCTAAGGCCGGCGCGCGATGGTTTGCATTTAAAGGCCAGGGTCCCGGTATTGGTTTATTGCCAGGGGCTGGGCCTATAAAGGAATACGCCCCAACCCCTCCTTGCCCTTGTTGGGTGCTTATGTTGTTGTGAGTTCTAGTATCCCTTTGGTTTCCCCTGTACCAGTCCTGCTTCGTTCCTGACCTTTCCTTTTGCCGCCTGCCCCCGACCGTCTGCCCCGTCTTGACCACGAACCCTGCCCCCCCCTGACCCCCTGCCCGTCCCCGACTATGCCCCCCGGTTACGATTTTTTACCCCTCAGTACCCCGGCCGCCATCGCAAGCAAGTCACGAGGGTAGCGACCTGGTAGCCTCACGCCGCGCAAGCCATCCCCCTTTGGGCGGGCTTGGTGAATACCGGGGGCCACTTAGACCCCCTCCCTGGCGTGGGTTAACTACCACGCTTGCGGGGGTCCAGTGAACCCCCGAACCCTTACAAAACCTTTAACCTTGTATACGGGAAAAATAAAAAAATTTTGGCTATAGAAGACAGCGATTTCAAAATTTTTTTTTTAAAAACCCTAAAAACACTTTTTTAAATCACTTAACATAAAAAAACTATATAAATTGGGGATCATCGTAATCGTTTGATAGTGTGAGCGATTATGTGACTACGTCACGGGGCGAATTGGCAATTTAAAAAACTTTTTCCGAAGTCATAAAGATTATCGCCGATGACCATTAAAGCTATGGGAGGGAACAAAACCTTCATTCACACCCAAACAGGGCGTAGAAAACTGGAATTAAACCACAATAGTCAATGGGAAAACCCCTACATCTTGGGCAACACACTTGGGTTTAAAAGCCACAGAAAAAAAGTCCAAACCATCCCTTCCCGTCTTGTACCACAGCATGACCCCTTAAACCTGCATCACCCCCAAATTAAAAAAAGCCAGAAGGGGGTAGATTTTAACCAACATTTTTTTGAACTGGACATTTATATTATTATTTTCATCATTTATTTTGGAGCGCCCTTATTCCCGGGGCTGTACATTTCAGGCGGGTACTAAATAACATTTGGGCAAACAATTAAAAGTGACAATAAGTGACTAAAAAATGGACAAGGGGAGGTCCGCCCCGAGGGTTACAATCTAAGGGAAGGGGTAAAAAGACAGAAGGTGGGGGGCAGCAGTTTGTGGGGGGGAGCAGGGGAACACGGGTTTAAATTTGGTATAGGCAATCCTAAGAGGGAGGTTTTCAGGTTACTTTTGAACCGGTAGAGAGGGGAAGGGCTGAGGTTTGGGGCTGGTTCCAAAATTGGGGGAAGGGATAAAGAAGTTTTTGGAGACGGTTATG
>JAODAL010078437.1:0-12914 GCA_025379985.1 Phyllomedusa bahiana
CTGTATTACAAAGGGGGGATGTTTTACACCACGGGGGTGTTTTAAACCAAGGGGGGGTGAAATTACACCAACAGGGGCTGTATTACTGTAATGGGGGAGTTAGAGATGGGCAAATTGATTCTAACGAAGTGGACTTCGTTTAGAATTTCAGGAAAACTTCGGTTCCGAACGAAGTCGAAGTTTGGGGTAATTCGTGGGAACGAAGCATGTTTTTTATTTATAAAATGGCCGCAAGCACATGGCGTTACATGGGGCAAAGAACTGACAAGCTTAAGATTAACAACGCTTTGAACTTTTGACTTTCAGGCTCCTTGTCTCACCATCCACTACAGCTTTGGATGTGAGACTACCATCATTTTATAGACACTCATCTTGACTATCTCATACATAATTTTGACTATTTAGCCTATGCTTAGCTATGTAGATTCTTGTCATGTAACTGCATTGTTACATTTGTTGGTGTAACAATCTTTTTCTTCTTGTATACTACAAATTGTGACCTGTTCTCACATTCCCTAATAGCTCAGTGTGTTATTAAGCCGATTCCCAAGCGTAAGGTCACTGGTTTGAATAAAGGAGGAGCCATGAAAAAGATTTCCCAAGAAAAGAGAAACGGCATCATCCAGCTCATCGATAGTAGTCAAACTGCATCATGTGAGGCCATAAGAGTTAGAAGAATATGAAATGACATCAATCCATCTATTCAAAAGCCAAGAGGTGGACGTCCAGGCAAAATATCGGAATGAACAAGCCAGTTCATGACTAGGTCTATCAGTTCTGGTGTGAAAAACATGGCAGTGAATATGGCACGTATGCTTCATAATAGTGAGATCACAGATGACCATGCAAGCACCGAGTGATGCACACTACACAATTTTGGAATGGTGGCCTGAAAAAGATGAAGAAGCCTCAACTTCAATATCATCATAAGAAACATCAGATCAAGTTTGCAGAAAAGTTCAAAAAGTGGACAGTAGACGATGGGAAATGGGTAATTTGGAGTGATACAATGAAAGTCAATAGACTGGTCTCTGATATATATATATATATCAGAGTCTCGAAGAATCAAGGGAAAAGGGGGCTAACAGATGGAAAAATTTAAGGAAATTTCAAGTTTGGTGGAGGAAGCCTGATAATATGGGGGTGTTTCACAGTCAGACATTGGATACTATACCAGGATCAATGGTAATCTCAGTGCAAGATGAGTTACTTCACACACTCGAGTACCATGGGTATGAAAAGGATGACAGTGTTCCAACAGGACAAGAACCCGAAGCATACATCAAGAGTGCCGAAGAAATGGTTCAATGACTATGAAGTAGAGTTGCTGGCTTGGCCCCACAGTCCCCACACCTCAAAGAAATTGAAAACTTGTGGGTAGAGTTGAAGAAAAAGCTGTATTTATACTCAAGTGAGTCGACCACAATGCATTAATATTGGGTACATGTAGAAGACACCTGGGATCAGATTATGGTTAAAACATTCTTGAAGCTGATCGAGAGCATGCCCAGAAGGATTTAGGCAGTGTTGAAAGCCAAAAGTGTATTTAGAAACTACTAACAAATAAAAAAAACTTTAAAATGTAGATTTTTAGCAGCAAAACAATAACAATGCAGTTACAGGACAAGAACATGCATAACTAAGCATATGCTGAATGGTTGTAAGTAAAACTTATGTATGATATAACCAAGTTGATTGTCTATATATTATCGTAGTCTCACATTCAAAGTTGTAGTGAATGGTGAGATATGGAGCCTGAAAGTCAAAATTTCAAAACATTGTAAAAAGCGAGACAAAAAGTTTCTGGGACAATATTCTTTGTACAAATAAGATGAAACTAGAGCTTTTCGGCAATCAGCTCTATGTTCACAGAACCAAAATTGAAGCATACAATGTATTATGTAAAATCTCAAGACTATCGAGGCATTCTGGAGCAAATTGTGCTACCCAGTGTCAGAAAGCTTAGTTTCAGTCACAGGTCACGGAATCTCCAACAGGATAATGACACAAAACACAAAGCTAAAAACATCCAAGAATTGCTATGAGCAAAGAATTGGACTATTCTGAAGTGGATTCTTAGCCCTGATCTATATCCTGATGGTCATCTGTGGAAGACGATGAATCATGCAATGTGGAGAAGGCACCTTCACACCTGATACAACTGAAGCAGTTTGCTCTTGAGGAGTAGGACAAAATACGTGTGTACAGTTCAGAAGTCTCATTGAGATTAACAGAAATTGTTTGTTTTCAGTGATTGCCTCAAAAGGTTGTGCAAAAAATATTAAGTAAATGGTACCATCATTTTTTGCTAGACCAGTTTCATTAGTTTGTTTTTTTTACATTTTTTCAGTTGAACCACAATTCAAAAGCAATGTCTAATTTTCAAGAGTTGATTTTCAGTAAATTTAAATTTGTTACTACTTTTATCAGTTTTAAGTTACCATTGTTGGGCTTTTGTTTCTTTAACGGAAATGGCTAAAAATACAAATACATTAATACCATTCCATAATACTTCCATAATAAACATATAAGGTACTATGTCTTTCAAATCAGTACTTTAAATGAAAAAAGTTAAATCAGATATGATATAAAGAAACCATCATTACTAAATAAGCTAAAAATATGCATAAATCTTAGACGAATACCAACCGTGTATGAAAATAGACCCAATACACGTTTTGCTTCTTTATCTTTCTGTATATTTGCATTTATCGTCATGAGTGGGTAGATCATGTTTTCTAGCAGCGCATCTCTTATTTGATTTTGATTATGTGTATAACAGGTTAATAAAGATAAATTTGTATAGCATAATTATTATGGTAGCGCTATGTAATTGTTTTGACGGTGAAGTATTGATCACATAATTAAAAGGATTGCCTAGCAGAAAACAATTCATCTGAAATAGGGCCAGCCTGTGTAAAAAAATACTTTGGGTGCTTTCACATGGAGTGGTTTTGGTAAGTTTTTGCCGCATTCTTTTTGGTGCGTTTTTTGGATGTATTTTTGTGCAAAAAGGCACAGCAATTAATGCTGTACGTTTCTGCCTAAAAAATGCATCAAAAAAGCATCATAAACGCTCCATTTAAAAGTACCCTTACCCAGTGGCAGACTGGGGTGCCTAGGGCCTCCTCCACCTGTGGTCCTGTCCGGTCTCGCTTCAACTTATACAGACTGGTGTGATAACATCATTACACTAACTTATATTTAAGATGGGGCGCTGGGGCTTCTGAGTCTGAAAACACTGCAATTTTTTGGGCCATATTCACAGCTCAATGGCTGGACTAGACTGAACCCAGTAGCAGGCAGCTCTAGCCTATATGCTACCTGTGAAAAATTAACTAAGTGCTGAGCAGCAGCTCCCATACCCCACTGTTAGAGGAACAATTAGAAGATAAAAAACTGCACATTAACTTAATACCTGTTCACACCAGCATGCAGAAAAGCCACAGTATAATGCATGGGGAGATTGCACAAATGCAAAAATACCAATAAAACCACTCACATACTCTCAATACATGAGGGGATGGTTGCTGGTACTACAATTGCATATAAATAAGGCGATACAGGAGGGTGCCATAAATACAGATACCTGTGGTGCACCATGCTGGCTTACAACCTATTAGTGATGCCCATACTATTAGATTAGGCGGGCTGCCCAGCACTTTCTGGGTGTCCAACACAAAATACAGATACTCTCGCCTCCCCAGCACTGTTGGGCAGATATAAAATATGACAAACTGGAAAAATGTTAAATATTAGGTATTAGTTGGTACAGGGGCCCCGATATCAATGACAGCAAACCACTCCTATGCTCCAGTCCATTGCAGTGGCATGTGAATTGGCTAGGTTATGTCCTATACAGACTTACCGGGGTAAGTTGGATTTAACCATTGCTTACTCCATACTTGCCTGTTTGGTGCACCTGCTTCATTCATTGATTTAACATATATACTTATATCCAGGACATCTGGTTTGAATATGTTCCTGTAATCTATGCATTTGTGTCTTTATTGACTATATCTATGTGTGACCCTACTGCTTACATATATTCTGTTGTCCCCTGAGGAATTCCTGTAGAACTTAGGAAGGAAAGGCGTCAAGACTTTGGGACTTTTTTTTGGGACTATTTTTGGGATTTTGGATTAGTATTATTTGGGCCTCCGTCTTTCAAGGAGCACCAGGGCATTATAGTCAAGGGTCCGGGTGGGGCCGTCCTTATTGGGACAATGCCCCCATATTGGTTTGTAGGCAGTCTGTAGCATAGGTTGTAATAGGCTTTGGCCCCCACATCTTTTAGAGCCTTTTTTCTTTTGGAAACTAGAATTTTACATACACTACATAAAAAGACACATATGCATGTTTTTCTCACTGTCTGACATGGAATCAGAATAAACCTTACCCGTTTCAGGTCAGTTAGGATTACCAAAGTTGTTTATATTTTACAAATGCCAGAATAATGAGAGAGAGATAATTTATTAAGGCATTTTGATTACTTTCGGCAAAGTCAAAAGTTTACATACATTTCATTAGTATTTGGTAGCATTGCCCTTAAACTGTATGACTTGGGTCAAATGTTTTAGATATTTCCCTTTCCCCAAGCTTCTCACAATAGTTGGTAGAATTTTGGCCCATTCCTCCTGACACAACTTGTGTAACTGAGCCATGTTTGTAGGTCGCCTTGCTTGCACCTGCCTTTTCAGCTTTGCCCATAAATTTTCAATAGGCTGGAGATCAGGGTTTTGTGATGGCCACTCCAAAACATTGACTTGGATATCCTTAAGCCACTTTGTAACCAGTTTGGCAGTATGCTTCAGGTCATTGTCAATTTGCAAGACCTATTTCTGTCCAAGCTTTAACTTCCTGGCTGATGTTGAGATGTTGCTTCAGTATTGCCACATAATCCTCTTTCCTCATGAGGCCATCTATTTTTTGAAGTGCACCAGTACCTCCTGCAGCAAAACAACACCACAGCATTATGCTGCCATCCACATGTTTCACAGTTGGGATGGTGTTCTTAGGCTTTCAAACCTCTCTTTTTCCTCCAAATGTAATGATGGTCATTATGGCCAAACAGTTCAATTTTAGTTTTGTCATACCACAGGACATGTCTCCAAAATTTAGGACTTTGCTACAGTGTGCATTTACAAACATTAATCTGGCTTTTATACGTTTCTTTTGGAGTAAAGACTTATTCCTGGCATCTTTCATCTTTCAGCCCAGTACTCATTACACTGGATAATGACATAATCTTACCATCTTGCTTTTGTTCTTGAGTTGATATGCACATGTTGAATCAAAGCAGATTCATCTCTGAGACACAGAACCGATCTCCAACCTTAGCGGTATGATGGCTGGACATTCCCATCTTGTTTGTATTTGCGTGTAATTGTTTGTACAAATGAACTAGGCACCTTCAGGTATCTAGAAATTGCACCCAAGGATGATCCAGAATTGTGCAAGTCCACAATTCTCTTCCTGATATCTTGGTTATTTTATTTAGACTTTTTGGTGTGACTTAAAATACATCCATAGGTGTGTCTCTAATTAACCCAGATATTGCCAATAAACCTCAGAAGCTTCCAAAGACATCACTATGGGCTGTCGCAAATTGTTTAAAGGCATAGTAATCCTAGTGTATTTAAACTTTTGACTTTGCAGAAAATAATACAAATGCCTTAAAAAATTCTCTCTCTCATTATTCTGGCATTTTGGCAAATATAAATAATTTTGGTAATCCTAATTGACCTATGTGTCTTTTTATATAGTGTATGTAAACTTCTGGTTTCAACTGTACATATCCGCTGCAGGTATATAGATGCCGCCTCTAGGTCTATTCTCCCCCTGTAGGTGTATATATACCCCCTGCAGGTTTATATATATACCCCTTGCAGGTATATAGGTGCCCCATGTAACTTAAAAAAAAAAAAAAAAAAAAAAAAAGTTATTCACATCTTCTCTCTCGTTTCCCTGCTGAGAAGTTTGTACCCCGAGCTTCCGTCCGGTGTGGGGGCATGATGTTCTGCCTGGGACTCAGAAGCAAGGCAGGGGCATAGCTATTGGGGGTGCAGAGGTAGTGGTTGCTACCGGGCCCTGGCGCCTTAAGAGGAACAAGGGCCCCTCTACTGCATGAGGAGGTATCAATATTATAAATGGCACATGGTTGGTAGGGGCCCTTTTATGGATTTTGTACTGGGGTCCCAGAGCTTTAAGTTACGCCTCTGGTCACAGACGGCGAGATTGGTACATCATGTCACCTGCACTGCATACTACCATGTGGCGTAGGCCTCGGGGCCTACTGTCACGAGGCTTTGGGCCCAACAGGAGACGGCCTTTCAGTGTGCCCCGATGCCCACGCAGCATGGTAGTAAGCAGTGTAGGTGCTGTGATGTATCGATTATGTCTGCTCAGTGGGTACGTGTTGGACTCAGTGCCCAACAGAGAATCCTCAGTTGGGCCAGTCCGACATCGCCCTTACCTACTTATTCTGTGCTTCTACAGCTGCAAGGCTGTAGGTAAGTATAGCTTTTTGTTTTTTAAGACAGCCTGGCTCCATGTCAAATTCATTTTCTTCTGCTGGACAACCAGCCTTAAAAAAGAATAACTACAAGCTAACACCTGCTCGAGAATAAGCTGGACTCTTTTCTGGCTGCAAATTGTCAGATTTGAGCATTAAATGCCTTCTATGGGGAAATTTGACAGAGCTCAGGGGCCACCTGGGGTTTCACCGACTCTCAGATGGGCCACCCTGGGATCAGAGATGGCACAATACGTGTCACCCAAAATGTCTTGTCATGTTACTTTTGACACATGTGTCATAGGTTCGCCATCATTGCTCTACTGGCTTACACAGGTTAAGGGTCTCTGATGGTCTAGTTCTGAATTTTATAAGTGGTCTATGGATTCATAAATCTGATTGTCTAGTAAGGTGAAAAGGTTTGAAGGGATTCCTTTTCCTGGTCTTCTATGGTGGTGAAAGATTTTCCTAGTGGTCTTGGGGTTCTGCAAAGGTCAAGGCCTACCCAGTATAGGGGAAGAGTTCTTTTTCAACTCAAGCTCAAGCTCAGATTTATCAAGTGTTGGAATTATTATTATTATTATTATTTATTTTAGAGCGCCATTAATTCCAGGGCGCTGTACATTTAAGGGGAATTACATACATAACAAATATTGAACAAATACAATGGTGACAAAAATGACTAGTAACTGAAACAGAGAGGAAGAGTGGACCTGCCGCGAGGGCTTACAATCTACCAGGAAGAAGGGGAGAGACAGACGGAGTGGGGCAGACATGCTTGGGGCAGGGTGTAGTGGTGGTGGGGTTAGTGTGGGTTGTAGGCTATCCTGAAGAGATGGGTTTTCAGGTTGCTTTTGAAACTGGTGAAAGTTGGGGAGAGTCTGATGTTTTGGGTTAAGGAGTTCCCGAGTGTGGGTGAAGCACGGGAGAAGTGTTGGAGAGGGTTAGGTGAGGAGCTGATGAGAGGGGAGCAGAGGAGAAGGTCTGTGAGGAGCGGAGATTGGTGAGGGGAGGTATCTGGAAATTAGGGCAGAGATGTATGGAGGGGAGAGGTTATGGAGGCCTTGTAGGAGGGTTAGTAATTTGAACTGAATTAGTTGGGCAAATGGGTTTAGCCAGTGAAGGGATTGGCAGAGGGGAGCGGCGAGGAGTAGCGAGGAGAGGGTAAAAATCAAGGGGCAGCAGAGTTTTGGATGGATTGGAGGGGAGCGAGGGGGGCTAACTGGGAGGCCACAGAGAAGGATTTTTGCAGTAGTCAAGGCGGGAGATGACGGGGCGTGGACTAGCTTTTTAGTAGTGTCAGAGTTGAGGAATAGGCGGATGCGTGAAATATTTTTCAGGTGGAGGGGCAGGCAGAGGTGAGGGCTTGAAATTTTGTGGTTTGAAGGATAAAGAGAGTCAAAGGTTATGCCAAGGCAGCGGACTTGTGGAGTGGTAGAGGGTGGGGCCCCATTAACAGTGATAGAGAGATCAGGTGGAGAGAGAGAGAGGACGGGGAAAGATGATGAATTCTGTTTTATCTACATTTAGTTTTAAGCGACGGGAGGAGAAGAAGGAGGAAATGGATGATAGGCATTTTGGGATCCGGGAGAGAAGGGAGTTAATGTCAGGACCGGAGATATAAAGCTCATCACATCTTCATGACATGTGACCTACTGCAATCACTATAATCTGCAGTAAACTCTGAAACCTGGTTGTAATCAATTGTAGAATCAATGGTGGTGGCACTATCCTACATGGGACACAATGGTTATCTAGAGACATTACTAGGGAACACATTCCTTTAGGGACAACTACTGCAATGTTGTTATTCTTCACTTGTCAATAACTGCCAGGTAGGCGGGGATATCCTTTGGTGGGGAGGGCTAACACCTGCTCATGAATAAGATTTGAGCATTAAAAACTCTCAAACTACAGCATCTTACAAAATAAGGGACACAGTGCTGGAAACAGCAGGTCTGACACTAGCTTGTGCTGTCCTCAGTACGGGGGGCATAATCTATGTGATAGGTTCTCTTTAAGTTACAATGATGCACTCCATATAATCAATTACATACAAATTACCGACACTTCTCTCATCCTTTGCAGCCTCTGTCTGTCCTATCCCAGGCTCCTTCAGCCCACCGGCTCTCCTCACCCACACTGCCCATCACTACATACCCAGAAGTGCCCTTCTGTTGCCTATAGTTCTTACCAGCACCTCCATATTTTGCTCAATTTTTCTTTGCTTGGTCCCTTATGTGATCCAACTGATTAAAGTCGCTACGACGTCTGAAACGTCATTACTTCTATGATCACAAGATTTCTCAAGGCTCCACAATTTGATACCTATATTAATTTGTATGTAATTAATTACATGGAGTGGATCATTGTAACTTAAAAATATATGTGAAGAATAATATATATTTCACTTAAAACACAAAAAAACTCTGTGTGTGTGCTGTGGATTTGTATTTATACCCATTCAGTAGTGATTGCGTGTTAACGCATCGCTGGAACTGGGGACCATAGGAAAGAGAGTATACTTTTTTTCTATTTTACTGGATGCCTGGGACTTATTGAAATGCCTTTTTCATGAGATGGACAACCCCTTTAAAAACTCCAACCATTTCACTTGGCCATTATCACAACACAGCTCTTAACTACCCAAAACCAGAAGGGAAATTAACTCCATAGACCACAAGAGAGATTAACTCTTAATATACACTAAACCACTAGGGAAATTAACCAACCACCACCTAGACTATCAGATGTTAAACCTTTACCACTGGAGACCACCTGAGATATTAAACCCTAAATCAGCATGGACATTAAAACCACCACAGATAAACCATTAATCAATATAGATTGTAAGCCCTCACGGGTAGGGTCCTCTCTCCCTCTGTCGTGCCAATTGTCATTCATCACTTATCATTGTACTCGTTTGAATTATGTTATGTATGTAACCACCTCGAATGCGTCCTGGAACTAATGACGCTTTAAAATAAATAATAATAATATCAACCATTATTATCCCAACAAGTAACAGGAATATAAACTATTAATGTAACAAAGACCACATTGAATGTTAAAGGGTTTGTGAGGGTGTTGAAAAAGAACTACAAATGTTAAAAAATAACCAGAGAAATAAATTCTTTATTCAGACATGATGGTATCGGAGTTGATCATCAAATGCTGAAATGCAACTGTAAAAGTAACAACTAATATGGTAAAAAATTATTTATTTCCCAAAGCTGGGGTAGTTTATGGTTTTTCCAGTACATATATACACACTTGGGGGGACATGTATGAAAACTGTCTAGGCCTAAGTCTTTCCTTGTTGCCCATAGTGACCAATCGAAGCTCCCCATTCATTTTTCAGAGCACTATATGAAATGAAAGAGGAGCTCTGATTGGTTGCTATGGGCAACAAAGAAAGTCTTAGACAGCTTTCATACATGAGGCCCTTGGTATCATCAAGTGAAAAAGTTTTTAAACCCTATTACCAAAAACGTTGGGATGCTGTCTAGAATGTTGAGAAAACATGAATGCAATGATTTCTCTTATAACCAGATTTTGTTCACAACAAAAAAGGGACACTTCCAAAGTTGAATGTAAGATATTGCTCCATTTCATTTGAAAACATTTCAATTAATTTAGAAATTGATGGCAGAAGAACATCAATTTCAAATGAAATGGAAAAATGTGTAACTTTCAACTTCTAATAATTGTTCTATACTCTATTGTAAATAAAAAAGGGATATGAGATTTCCAAATTGTTGCATTTTTTGTATTTTACACAGCATTTCACCTTTTTTTTCAATTGGAATTTTAGTTTTATTCCTTTTATCTAAAATTAAGGATAGATTCAAGTCTTTCTGTCTGTAAATATGTCTATGTCCCACCCCATAAGTTATTTGCTGAGGTGGGAGTAAGTGATGCATAAATCCTATTTTCATTTTAAAAACAGAATGTTAATCAATTACACAATTGTAGAGTTATTTAAATGATTGTCAAAGTTCATCGGAAGTCAGCTCACCCATAATAATGATCATATGGAGCAGCATGGAGAGGTAGATGCAGTCTGCAAACAATCCACAAGCAAATGACATAAATCCAGCATCCATCACGGTGGAAGGATGAAAGAATCTGAAGCTATTTTAATGATAAAACCATTTTAAAAAATTAAAAATAACTAAATAAGCACCGCACACATTCTTACACAAAATGTCTCCTAAATCATAGCGTATCTTTTTGGGAGACCCACCCCTATTTAAATAAATGGAATGCCGTCACATGATGTTCTCATATTAACACCAAAAGAGATTAAGAAAACTCTTATTATTAATATCATTAAAAAAATATAAAAACAAGAAACAATGTTTAGAATTGCACTTCTTATATTGATAAATTAAATCATGTCTTATATTTAGACCGTGGAGGAATTTTCCTCATCTTACATGGGACTGCTGTGTACAGCTGTGTTCTGTTTCTGATTTACGCAGAAAAGTGATTTACATGGGACTGTACATCGGTGTCACAAAATTGTTGCACAGTACAGACTGCACAGTACAGCTGTATTCTCTCTGTATGTAATTTGCATGGGACTGCATATCTTAAAACTGGTGTTTTATCTTTCCGTTTTTAATGGGACTGCACATTAGATTTACGTGGGTCTGCCGATGTAAGACTTCACACATATTCCAGTATTCCAAAATCAGTGGCACACTATAAACTAGAGAAACTATCAAAGGGGACATAGGAATTTTTGAAAAAGCATTTCTGCTATCTAGGATATATGAAAATTTTTTGAGGTTCTTAGTTCACATTTTTGATCAAAACTGCTTAAGCCACCTAGGAAACACCAACAGGACCTCAAGGCAGGTGGTCCTACACTATTGATACACTATTATTACCTCTCCTGGACTCTGTTCAGACTTCCATACTTCAGGGAGTGAAGGCACCGACTTATGAACACACTGCACTGACTTAAAAACCTGTGAACATCTGTGTCGCAAAATTGTTGCACAGTACAGCACAGTACAGACTGTACAGTACAGCTGTATTCTCTCTGTATGTAACTGCATATCTTAAAACTCGTGTGTTTTCTCTTTCCGTTTTTCATGGGACTGCACATTTGTTTTATGTGGGTCTCTCGATGTAAGACTTCACATCTTACATGGGACTGCTGTGCTTTCTCTTTACGTTTTATGTAGGTCTGCCGATGTAAGACTTCACATCTTACATGGGACTGTTGCTCTTTCTCTTTCCGTTTTACTTGGGTCTGCCGATGTAAGACTGTACATCTTACATGAGACTGCTGTGTTTTCTCTTTTCGTTTTACTTGGGTCTGCCGATGTAAGACTGCACATCTTACATGGGACTGATGTGCTTTCTTTTCCATTGTATGTGGGACTGCACATGATCTCTCTCTCGCTCTTTCTCGACATAGCCTGCACGTTGTCGCAGATAAAGCAGCCTCTTCTCTTAAACCATAGCACTTTGCTAATGGTAACCAAGGACATACATGCTTACATTTTTGGTCCACTCATTTTAAACTTGATCTTGTAGTGGGAAAAACCCCCTTTTAATAAGGGGGGTAAAAAAATTTCGTAATGCACATGTGTTTACAGCTGTGCATCAACCGTGTCCACATGGATATGAACCTACACTGTCCAGCTAATGATGCTATTCAGGAAAATCTTTTGACAAAAAAAGACTAGGTAACAGAAAGGATCCTATTGTGGTCCCCTTTCCCAAAAAAATTGAATGTTAAACATGCCACAAAATTTATTATCACCGTATAGGCAGTAAAGGAAGGTGTTTATTATAGAGGTTATCTCATTAAATTGGGGACTGTACATAGTTGAAAAAACAATTGTCCTGTTAGGCTGTGTGACCACTCTTTGCTTCTGTACCATAAGATCCTTATGGGAGGTGTGTGAAATTTTATTAGTAGCTTGATTCAACGTCCACTGTGGATATCCATGCTGTTTCAATCTATCTCACACCTCTCTTTGGTGTATCCTAAAGTATTCATCTGAAGAGCAAGTACATGTTATTCTAGTGAGTTCCCCGAATATTTTAAATCACATCGTATGGATGACAAGACGTAGCGTGTAAAATGGAATTTCTAGCTGTAATTTTTCCTGGGGAGGGGAACGTGGTGCCTATCTCATTACTCAAACTGACATCCAAAAAATTAACTGAAGTGGTTTGCCATTCAAATGTAGATTTAAGTTTTGTCTTTTGATTAACATATTTTCCCCAAAACGTGCCCGTTTAGGGGTCCTCCCTTACACCAGGAGGGGTCGTCAATTAACGCCTTCCACCTGATGTGGGGGAGAAAGGGGCAATGATCACAAAACAAATATCGCTCCTCCCAGGTGGACATATAAATGTTGGCTAGGGAAGGAGAGAA
>JAODAL010078438.1:0-12914 GCA_025379985.1 Phyllomedusa bahiana
GGTTTTATGAAGGATCGGTCCTGTCAGACTAATCTCATCAGCTTCTATGAGGAAGTCAGTGCTAGGCTGGATTGGGGTGAGGCACTGGATGTCATATATCTAGATTTTTCTAAAGCATTTGATACGGTGCCACATAAAAGGTTGGTAAATAAAATGAGAATGCTTGGACTGGGGGAAAATGTGTGCAAGTGGGTAAGCAACTGGCTCACTGATAGAAAACAAAGGGTAGTAATTAATGGTACATACTCAGACTGGATTGCTGTTACTAATGGGGTACCACAAGGGTCAGTTTTGGGCCCTATCCTCTTCAACATTTTCATTAATGATCTTACATAGGGATTACACAGTAGAATATCGATCTTTGCAGACGATACAAAGCGCTGTAAAGTAATCAACACAATAGAGGATAATGTGTTATTACAAAGGGACCTGGATAAGCTGGAGGCCTGGGCAGGGAAATGGCTGATGAGGTTTAACACAGATATATGCAAGGTTATGCACATGGGGAGGAAAAATCCATTACATGACTACATGTTAAATGGAAAAAGGCTGGGTAAAAGTGACATGGAGAAGGAATCCTGGTGGACAGTAAACTTAATTGTAGCAGCCAGTGTCAGACAGCAGCTGCCAAGGCAAATAGGATCATGGGGTGCATTAAAAGGGGCATAGAGGCACATGATGAGAACATTATTCTCCCATTATACAAGTCACTGGTTAGACCACACATGGAATATTGTGTACAGTTTTGGGCACCAGTGCACAGGAAAGACATTGTAGAGCTTGAACAGGTACAAAGGCGGGCAACAAAAATAATAAAAGGACTGGGTGGACTACAATACCCAGAAAGATTAGCAAGATTGGGGTTATTTAGTTTAGAGAAAAGACAGCTTCGGGGGGACATAATAAATATGTTTAAATACATCAAAGGTCAATATAGAGATCTCTCCCAAGATTTATTTATACCCAGGGCTGTATCTAGAACAAGGGGGCATCCTCTACGTCTTGAGGAACGAAAGTTTCTACATAAACATAGAAAGGGATTTACTGTAAGAGCAGTGAGACTGTGGAACTCTCTGCCAGAGGAAATTATCATGGTGAATTCACTGACAGAGTTCAAAAAGGGTTTGGATGCATTTCTGGAGCGTAATAATATAACAGGTTATAGTGTCTAGGATTCTGGAGGGGGGTAATTGATCCAGGGATTTTTCTGATTGCCAGATTGGAGTCAGGAAGGAATTTTTCCCTAAGATGAGGACGATTGGCTTCTACCTCACTGGGGTTTTTTGCCTTCCTTTGGATCAACACCTTAGCACAACAGGCTGAACTGGATGGACATCTTGTCTGTTTTCGGCCTTACAAACTATGAAACTATGAAACTATGTTCTATCGGTGAGGTATGAGGAGATCCAGGAGAGAGCCAAGTCTGTGATGCCAATGGAGGAGAGGATGTGTAGGAGAAGTGAATGGTTGACAGTGTAAAAGGCAGAGGACAGGTCTAGAAGGAGAAGCACAGAGTAGTTTGATGAGGCTTTGGCAGTTGCTAGGTCCTTGGTGACTTTGGTTAGGGCGGTTTCGGTAGAGTGGTTGGGTCGGAAACCAGATTGTAGTGGGTCAAGAAGAGAGTTGGAGGACAGGTGGGAGGACAGCTGAAGATGGACATGCTGTTCAAGGAGCTTAGAGGCGAATGGAAGCAGTTAGATGGGGCTATAGTTGGAAAGAGAGGAGGGGTCAAGAGATGGTTTCTTAACGATGGGGGTGATGATAGTGTGTTTAAAGGGGGAAGGGAAGATGTCAGAGGTTAATGATAGATTGAAGAGATGGGTGAGGGCTGTGATGATAGCAGCACCAAGGTCAGGGATGAGATGGGATGGCAGTGGGTCAAGACTTCAGGTGGTGAGTTTGGATTTGGACAGTAGAGAGGAGAGCTTGTCATGAGTGACAGGATAGAAGCAATTTAGGGGGGAATAGTGATGAGCAGTTGTAGAGGTGGGCTGTGGGAACAATGCAGGAATAGAGGTAGGCAGAGGGGACTTTGGGGGGAAGCTTTGTCTGATGAGACTTATTTTATTTTGGAAGTGAGTTGCAAAGTCATCTCCTGAGAGATGGGGGAGGAAGTGCAGGTGGACGCAGGAGAGTTGAAGGTGTTAAAAAGTTGTCTGGGGTTGTGAGACAGGGAGGATATGAGAGTCGTGAAGAAGTCTTGTTTGGCTGAGGTGAGGGCAGATTTAAACGTGTGGAGTAATTGTTTGTATAAGGTAAAGTCAGCGGTGGAGCAGGTCTTCTTCCAGCGGTGTTCGGCAATTCTGGAAGCTCGCCTCAGCTGTTTGGTGGATTCTGTGTGCCAGGGTTGTCTGTTGATTTTGCGGGTTCTGTTGTGTGTGAGAGGTGCGATGGCATCAAGAGTGGAAGTGATTGTGTTGCTGTAGAAATTGTTGGCTGCATCTGGGTCATTAAATGAGGATATGGTAGAGAGAGGGGCAAGAGAGTCAGGGAGAGTGCAAGGGTTGAGTTTTTGTAGGTTCCTGCGTGGGTGTACTAGATTTGGTGCAGGAGGGGTAGGTGGAGGTGGAGGAGAAGGTGAGCAAGTTGTGGTCAGAGATCAGGAGGTCAGGAGAAGGAGAGTTTGAGAGGTTAGATAGGGGGCAGAGGTGGGTGAAGATGAGGTCTAGTGTGTGTCCATCTTTATGAGTGGCTCCAGAGGTCCACTGGGAGAGGCCGAAGGAAGAGGAGAGTGACAGGAGTTTGTTAGTAGTGGAGTGTGGTGTATCGATGGGTATGTTAAAATCTCCAATGATAATAGTGGGGATGTTCGTGGAAAGAAAGTGGAGGAGCCAGGAGGCGAAGTGGTCAAGGAAGGCGGTGGCAGGGCCACAGGGTCGGTAGACAACAGCCACTTGGAGGTTGGAGGGGGAGTAGATGCGGACAGAATGCACCTCAAAGGAGGGGAGGGAGAGGGAAGGTAGGGGTGGGTTGGGGACAAAGGAGCAGGTATCTGACAGAAGAACGCCGACACCTCCGCCATGTTTGCTGACAAGGCGGGGTGTGTGGGAAAACTGAAGCCCGCTGTAAGAGAGTGCAGCAGGGGAAGTAGTGTCAGAAGGTGTCAGCCAGGTTTCTGTTAGTCCAAGGAAGGTTAGATTGCGTGAGATTAAGAGGTCATGGATGAAGGGAAGCTTGTTGCACACAGAATGTGCATTCCAGAGAGCCCCAGCCCGGGGGTAGGTACTGCAGAGGTGAGGGGGATGGGTTTGAGGTTTACGCGGTTGATAGAGTGTATGCTGCTCGGTTTGTAAGAGATGCCTGAAACCACAGTGGGGATGTGCTGAGGTGGCCCGGGATTGGCAGATATGTCGCCAACAGCAAGGAGAAGCAGGGAGAGTGTGAGGGGGTGTGTGGGGGTTAGAGAAAAAGGGAGTTGTGTGGGTTTTGTGAGAAGGGTCTTAATTTTGTGGAAGAGGTGAAGAGTAGAGGTGAGGTGTGAGGGTAAGGCAGAAGGGGAGATATGGAATCCATTGCCCAGCGTGGGTGTCTGAGGGCAGACAAGGAGTGATGATTAGGGAGGCAGTGATGATAGTGGCAGAGGTGCATATTGGTGCTGGTGTGAGTGGGGAGTTTGGGAAGTTCTTGGTTACCTGTGGTTCACTTCTGGATTCAATTCTGGTATTAATTCTGTAGACAATTAATGGAGTGACACTTCATGGGTGTTGTACTGAATGATTAAAGTCATGAAGGACCAATGTGCACACTTAAATAACAATTCTAGCCTACAACATTTCCAGGTGTGAAATTAGGAGAGTGGGGAGGGGAGGGGGATATTGGTGAGCAGAAGGAGAGATTGAAAAGTGATAGTGAGGAGACAATTAGGCCACTTGTCACAGAGGGAGATAGAGCCAAACTACAAAGTTATAACAAAAGTGTATACCATTCAAATTAGACAGAGAAGCAGGAGATTTACACAGGGCAAATGGAGAGGATGCTGAGACTTCTGGTGGTTAGATGGACTTTTGCCGGACACAGTTGCAGACAACGCTCTGCAGATTTTAGATGACACGTGGCTGGCAAGGGCAGGTGTGGCTTTTCAGGAAAAGAAATGCCTGCTTGGCATCTGGTATTGGGGGCAGGCAAGGGCCATGATGTGGCAGAACCCATCTGTGTCCACCCGCCGGAAAGGCAACATTTCCAAGGCCAAAAGCATGGCAATGCCGACATTCAGACTTTTGGGATGGTTTGGGTTAAAGTCTTTCTTCTGCTCCCACACCTGGTAAATGAAAGGCTGGCTGCTAGACTGGCAGCTGTACGACGTGCAGGTGAAACTGGTGGAAGGAGAAGGGATAGGCTGTGTCTCTGGTGGTGCTGGTGGTATTCGGGTGACGGTGGAGGCTGAAGCGGAGGCTGATCCTTGGTCGTGAAGTGGCAGAGGAGAAGGAGGTAGAGACAGAGGGTGTGACAGGGGTTGGAAGCCCAGGACCGGTGTGTTCTTTTTTTGCCAAGTGTTCCCTCCATTTCAACTTATGCATTCGCTGCATGTGACTAGACATGTTGGTGGTGGTTAAACACCTAAGATTCTTCCCTCTATTGATGCGTTAATGGCAAATGCGGCATATGACATCGCTGGAGAATCTGAGGCTTGATTGAAAAAGGCCCAGGCTTCAGAGGTCCTGGACGTTTTCGACATCGATAAGTGAGGAGCAGTGTTTCCACTGATCATGGCTGGCTGAATAATCTCAGCGGACTTGTGCGACCGCCCTCTCCATTTTTGAGGTGGGACCCATGCTGACACTACCCCATCGTCTTCCTCCTCATCCAGTGATGAAGCGCTCGCAAGCAAATTCTGCTGAAAAGACCACATTGGATCTGCAATGTCGTCATCATCATCAACACAGGTGACTTCTGTGTCCTGACATTCTACAACCTGAGCTGCGGGCTACAAGCAACAGGCACTGCAAGGCGTTGCCGCCCTCTCGGGATTTGTGGTGACTGACCGGCTTCCTTCTCCTCCTCTGATGGCATCAGCGATTGGGTATCAGAGCAGACTATATCATCCTCTTTGGCCTCTTGATCTTTTGAAATGCCTTCTGACCCCAACCGCATTGTGTCATCAAAAAGGTCTTCAGAAAACGGATTATCCACAGTGGTGGGTACACAAGTTGACATTTGGCCTGCCTTCGCTTCATGTTGGACGGATGCTGACGATGATGATGACAACATTTGTGGTCGTGACTGGGAGGACGAGGAGGTAAAACTGCTGGATGCAGGTTGCATTAATCACTGAAGAACAGAGTGGCACCGACCCAGCTATTACAGGCCAGACGGTCCGGCAACTAACGATACGCTGGCTTGCGTGTTATCGCCAGCACTGGAAGGAGCACCTTCTCTCGTACCTCTACCTCCATGTCCTACACCCCTCTTTGCTCACTTACCACCTGAAGTTCGCTCCATGTTCAGAAAGATAAAAATTTAAAAAGGTATGGAAGAGTTTTTCACAGTCTCTTATTGAGAAACTGTACTGCAAAGACGGCAAATACATGTATTCGTAAATCCCACTAATTTCAAACAGCCAACTAGGATTAGAAACAGAATTGTTTCTATCTAATATCTGTGAAATGCGGTCTGGTGGAAGAACCGTAACACCAAATAAACAGTGTTCTTGCTTTAGTCCCTGAAATGTACAACTGCCCAGTCGGACTAGCAATTGATAGTTTTCAACAAACTATCGTACAAGTGCACGATTTGCGCCAAACTGAGATGCACTGAGTGAAATAGAAGTATTAAAAAGTTATATGGATTACATATGGCGGTGTGCCACCACTGATAACAGGCACCTGTTATAATAAAATATCTGTAACCCAATTTGCTTACAAGGGGGCTATTGGCAAAAAACTGACAAGCACAGAAGGCAATATGCAACTATTAAAAAGTTAGATGAATGAGATATGGAGGTTTTACAACACTGACATTTAGCATCAGTTACTATAGAATATCTGTAACCAATTTGCGTACATGGGGGCTATTGGCAAAAAACTGGAACGCACTGACACCAATAGAAATGCAAGAACAAAAGGGTCAATTTCACCTCAGATGGGAGGTCTGCTGGCCACAAAGTGTTAAATAAAATTGCTATTTCCACGTGAGTTCAGGACAGGAGAGACTAGGCTGCACACTATACATCCTCCTCTCTAACCCCCCTCCCCCCACACACACCCCCTCCTCCCACTTCTGCACACAGCACTATATTTCTTACAAGTCTCTCTCTAACTAAATCAGAACTTAAATTCTCTAATCTAACTATATCCTAAGCTTCACAAGTAATAGGATGGTTTTCTGTATAAATAAGACTGCCTCTCTGAGCTGTGACAACAGCTATTGGGATAGGCAGTGATACGTGTTGCTCTATAGTGAGATCAGTGAGAAATGAGGATGAACAGGAAATGGAGTTGCATACGTAAAACGAGGTCATGTGATTTTTGCACCCAATGAGATCCATACACCGCCAATCATGACGTTGTACACCCAGCTCACTCTGCTCTATGCTCTTCTCTGATTGGATGGCTGCCAAAATTACAGGAAGCGCTAAAAAGGCGCAATTGTAAACGTGACAACGATTATCGTTACGATATTCAAGTAAACTATTGCATCATCGCGAAACACGATAAACGTAAAAATCGTGCCGATTTCAACTTTTGTCGATAGTATCGCTCATCCCTTTGCACCTTTGCACAGATCACAGAGCATACCCACCGTACTATACCATAAAAAAAACAATAGGTGATGGTTCACATCCTCCCCTCTTTGCACAATGATCCCTGCACAGGTCACAGCTCATGCCCACTACATTATCCCATAAAAACTAATAGATGATGGGCATGGTTCAATTCCTCTTTGCATAGATCACAGAGCATGCCCGCTACACTATCTTATAGAAACCAATAAATGATGGTCACTAGTGTTGATCAAACTGTTCTTGAAAAGTTATGTTCTAGTACTAGAATTTTTAGAACTTGAACCGAATTGAACATTTTACTGTTCGTTCGAGTAAAGTTCTAGTTCGACACGCCATTTTCAGTTTCATTTTCAGAGCTTTCTGCACTTTTGGAGGCCATCCAATCAGTGCAGAGCACAGAGAAGTGTTAAAAACATCATAGCTGAGATATAGGGCTCTCATTGGCTGCTAAAAATCACATGATCATGTTATATATATTTCACTGTATTACCATGTGAACACCATTTTCAGCTCACTCTCTGTACTGTACAGACTTCTCTTAGTTACAGTAGTTAGATAGCATTTTCCTCTCCATAGACAGCAATAGTTAGGAGTTTGGTATTGCTGGCTGCATCTTTCCCACACCCAGAAGCTGTTACTTGGCATCATTTGCAGCCTCACATAACGCCTAACTCTCATATACATGGATATATATTATACAGAGTGCTTGGATTTGCTAAATCATATTCAGTGCCCATAAGTTCTGTCTTTGCAGTTTTGGGGGTTCAGTAATTGTATAAAACACTGTCTCCAAATCTCCTATGTGTCGAAGGGGCTTTTGGGCCCCCCCAGGATGCAGGACCCATAGCAGCTGCTACCGCTGCACCTCCTAAAGCTATGACCCTGCTTGCAAGCTGTCCTCATCTCTTCAGTTAACCATTGAAAGGAATTAAGTATTTTAGCCTCTCAATTCTTTTCTGTTACTCATAGAGCCACATTTTCTTCTCTAAGTTGCTCCAAGTATCCAGTTTACTGTTATGGATGGTAATTCCAGCTTCTCCTCACCTGTATAGGTATAAAAATTAACCAGAACATCTTCTCCGTTTGACTTTAATGGGGTTCGAAGTTCAAGTTCGAATAGAACTTCTAGCCAAACTCACAAAAGTTTGGGTTTCTAATCGAACTAGAACTTTTTACTGATCGCTCAACACTAATGGTCACGGCTCACCTCACCCTCCACCTCACCCTCCCCGCACAATAACCTCTGCACAGATCTCAGTGCATGCCCACAACCCTTTCCCATGGAAACCAATAGGAGATAGTCATGGTTCACCTTTTCCCCCTACCTGCACAGTGACCTTAGTACAGATCACAGAGCATACCCACTACACTGTCCCATAGAAACCAATAGATGTTGGTCACAGCTTGACTTCTCTGACTTATTGCACAATAACCTCTGCATAGTTCACAGAGTATGCTCACAATGTTCTCCCATAGAAGTCAATGTAATAAACCCCAGACTCTTGTTAACAAAGCAGAACATCAGCTCAGACAATATGGCCCCCTTTGTAATCATGCACACAAAGTAAAAGAAAAAAATACAAAGACATATTAGGAAAAAAAACAGTATCCCACAAAAGTGGGCACAACTCTGTCATTTTTGTAAATATTGTATTATATCTTTTTATAGGACAACACTGATGATCTGGCACCGATACAATGTAAAGTAGTCAGTGTACAGCTTTCATAACATTGTAAATTTAGTGTACCTTCAAAATAACTCAGCACACACTCATAAATGTCTAAACCACTGGCAAAAAATTGTACACAATTTGCCATTTTCCCTCCTCAGTGTTATGTGACTCATTAGTGTTACAAGGTCTCAGGTGTGAATAGGGAGCAGCTGTGTAAAATTTGCTGTTATCACTCTCTCATACTGGTTAACATGGCACCTCGTGGCAAAGAACTGTCTGAGGATCTGAAAAAAAATTGTTGCTCTACATATGGAAACCAATTCCCAACACTGTGAAACTGAGCATGGCCAAGATACTATAGTGGTTTAACAAAATAGGTTACACTCAGAACAGGCCTCGCCATGGTGGACAAAAGGAGTTGAGTGCCCATGCTCAGCGTCATATCCAGAGATTGGATTTCAAAATAGACATATGGGTGCTGTCAGCATTGTTGCAGAAGTTATATGGGTGGGGGTGAGTCTGTCAGTGCTCAGACCACATACCGCACACTGCAACAAATTGGTCTTCATGGCTGTCGTCCCAGAAGGAAGCCTCTTCTAAAGATGATGCACAAGAAAACCCACAAACAGTTTGCTGAAGACAAGCAGGCTAAGAAAATGGATTAATGGAACCATGTCCTGTGTCTAATGAGACCAAGATAAACTTATTTGGTTCAGATGGTGTCAAGCGTGTGTGACGGCAATCAGGTGAGGAATACAAAAAAGTGTGTCTGCCTGCAGTCAAGCATGGTGGTAGGAGGGTCATGGTTTGGGACTGCATGAGTTTTGCCAGATGTACTGTAGGGAGCTACAGTTCATTGATAAAACCATGAATACCAACATGTACTGTGACATACTGAAGCAGAGCATGATCTCCTACCTTCTGGACCACAGGGCAGTATCCAACAAGATAACGACCCAAAACACATCTCCATGATGACCATGGTCTTACTAAAGAAAATGAGGGTAAAGGTGTTGGATAGCCAAAGATGTCTCCAGACCTAAACCATATCGAGAATCTGTGGGGCATCCTCAAATGGAAGGTGGAGGAGCGCAAGGTCTCTAACATCCACCAGCTCCATGTTCTGTTAAATGCTGATACATGTAGAACCCCCCCAACCCTGAAAGAGTGGGGGGCAGTAATTTTGCGTTGATGTCACTGATCATTTTACCCTTCCTTGATCCGTCAGTGTCCGCTTTCAAGTTGTTAATAATCCATCAGTATTGTTAAAGCCAAAAACAAACAGGAGTTGATCCAAAACAGAGATGACCAGTAAATGGGATATTTGCATGTCTTTTGTGTTCTGTATGCACTTTTTGCTACCTAATCAACAGACAATTCTGATGTAAACAAAGGACCATGTCATACTGGCCGCACTGCTTCAATCTGTTGTTTGTCCTTTTCATTCCTTCTGACAGATTAAAAGGGGAAAACCAAACATAGTGGCAACGTCATAGAGTGGTGGAGGGTGGAAACAGCATTAGGAAACCACAGGGTATTTGAGTGACACAGTGGTCAGTTGGTAGCAGCGTGAGTATGCCACAGAGTGGTACATCACAGAGTGTGGAGGTGGCAACAACATGAGTAGGCCACATAGTGGCAAATGACAGAATGTGGAAGTGGCGGCAACATCAGTACACCACAGAGTGGCATTATGACAGATTGTGGAGGTGGCAGTATCATGAGTAGGAGACAGATTTGCACAATGACACAACGTGGAGGTAGCGGCAGCAACAGCAGCAGCAGCATGAGGTCGGAGAGTGGCACAATGATAAATTGTTGAGGTGGCAGCAACATGAGTAGGCCACAGAGTGGCAAATGAAACAGAGTGGAGGTGGTGGCATCATCAGCTGCAGCAGCAGTATGAGGTCGTAAAGTGACACAATGACAAATTGTGGAGGTGACAGCAACATCAGTAGGCCACAGAGTGGCAAATGACAGATTGAGGAGGTGGTAGCAACATCAGTAGGCCACAGAGTGGCACAATGAAAAATTGTGGAGGTGACAGCATCAGGAATAGTCCACAGAGTGGCATGTAGCAGATTGTGGAGGTGGCAGCAATATCAGTAGGCCACAGAGTAATACAATGACAGATTGTGGAGGTGGCAGCAGTATCAGAAGTCTACATAATAGCCTAATGAAGAGTGGGACAACAAGAGGATAAATTGACCCTTGTCAGTGCAAGTTTCAATCAGAGCACGGCTCCCGGTGCAATCCCGTGGCAATACAATATTCAAGATTCACAGAAGATGAGCCAGCTCATAGAAGGTTTCTTTAATGCAGGGCCCGGGAAAATTTTAAAAAAAGTATCTTTAAACTTTATTATTCCATTAAAAAGTCCAAAACAGGGAAAAAATCATGGTATACGGAAGATGCAGCAGCAAAATTAGTACACGACTAATTGTCAGCGACCGTTTCGGGTCACGTGACACCCTTCATCCTGGCCAGGATAACCCAGGGTAACGTGCCCCGAAACGCATCGCTGACAATCTAGTCGTGCTACAAATTAGCTGCTGCATTTCCCGTATACCATGATTGTTTCCATGTTTTGACTTTTAATGGAATAATAAAGTTTGAAAATACTTTTTAACATTTCCCCTGCGCAGTGTATGAAACCTTCTATGAGCTGGCTCATCTTCTGTGAATCTTGAAAATTGATCCTTGGGTATAAAATAAAATATCCTACAGAATGAACCAGATGGAATTCAGGTGTCTATGGGGCAGAAATACACACACCCTGTATTTGACTCAAATTACCCCACAAACAAGAGGATAAACTGACTGTTGGGGAAGAGATTGAAATATTCCAAAATAAAAAACGCTGGTTCAGGAACAGGTGTGTATATGACTCACACTTGTGAAGGTCTTTCACCCCAGTAGCTCAAAAAACGGGTTTGTTTTGCACAGAGTGTAATCTAGTGCTGCTACAGACAGATGGTTGTAGACAGGAGACACGCTGACAAGTGGCAGAATTTAACATAGTTACATAGTTAGTGAGGTTGAAAAAAGACACGTGTCCATCAAGTTCAACCAAGGGTGGGGAAAATGTGGAGGAAGGGAGGGAGACAAGGATTTAAAGCCCCGACTCCCCGCTGGTTAATGTCCTGAAACCCATAAGGCAAGAACCAATCTGCTCCAGTGGAGACCCCCTCTCTGACCCCAGAGCCGCCACCAGCCAGATCCAGAATTTTACATAGCTACGTACGTATTAATATTCTTTAGTTCCAGGTAGGTATCTAAGCCTTTCTTGAAACGCTCTATAGTTCCTGCTGTGACCAGCCTCAGGGTTTTTTATTCCACAGATTCACAGTTCTTACAGTGAATAACGCCCTTCTCTAGAAAATTGAATCCTTTTTTTTCTAGCCGATAGGGAATGTCCCCTTTTTCTTTTGAGGTGGCTTCACTTGAAACTATTCCCCCCCCCCCCCCCCCGAAGCCTCCTCTTTTCTCCCAAAACTTTAAAAAGTTCAATTCTACTAACCTCTCCTCAAACTAAGATGCTTCAATACCCTTATAAGTTTGGTTCTCGTCTTTGTACACTCTCTAGCTCCATTACATTTCTTCTATAAACTGGGGCCCATAACTGAATAGCATATTCTAAGTGAGGTCGCACCAATGCTTTGTACAGCGGTAGAATTACATCCTTATCCCGCGATTCCATGCCTCTTTTAATGCACACCAATATCTTACTTGCCCTAGAGGCAGCTGATTGACACTGCATGCTGTTCTACAAGAATGATCTACAAGAACACCCAGATCTTTCTCAATCAGCGATTCTTCAAGTTTTTTCTCCCCCTAGGACATATGATGCCTGTAGATTATTTCTACCCAGATGCAGAACCTTACATTTATCCATGATCCGTATTTATAGGGATGTGATGTCACAGAAGCTGGCTGGCTGCTGATTGGCTTCATGTCTGCACATGTCATTGAGGGCATTCCTTTCTTCCTCCCATAGTTCTCTGCCCCATGTCACGCCATGTGCTCATGGCCATTTTAGAAAAAAAGACAATTTGTTACCGTGAATCACCATGAACTTCGCCTTCGGGCAGAATTGAATTTTCCCCAAAATTCTAAACGAATTTCACTTCATCAGAATCGATTTGCCCATCTCTAGTTGAGTTATATTGAAGGCACAAAAAATTTACACTTTCATACAAACTGTGCACTGACTGCTTTACATTTTATCAAAGTGTCACATCTTCAGTGTTATCCCATGAAAAGATGTAATACAATATTTACAAAAAAGTGGAGGGGTTTTCTCACTCTTGAGAGATTCTGGATATATGAATATTATCTTATTTTGGTAAACAATTTTGATTGACACTTGATTTGGATCATTTCAGTTCTATGGGTCACAATAATAAATGTGTATTGTTATGCATTATTTTCAAAATGAAATTGAACATGTTCACCTATTATAAGCGCATTATGGTCATCTTGAAGGTGTGTTTAGAGTCGTTATCATGTTGAACACGTCC
>JAODAL010078439.1:0-12914 GCA_025379985.1 Phyllomedusa bahiana
ATTGCTTTTTCAGAGGGGTTTAAGGCCCGAGTCGTAGCTGCCCCTGAAAAGAGTTTTAAAGCTCCATTCCTAGAGCACCTTTGGGGAACAGCCAGAATAAAGGGGAAACCCTTTCAATCCTCGCTATTTTAAAAGGGGGTTGGGTCCCCACTAAAAGGATTGTTTCTTATATTAAAGATCCTTCAAAAACAATTCCCCTTTTCCCAATATGTGTCCATTTCCCCATGTCCAAACCTATTTTTTAGATATCCCCTCTTATAGGGGCTGCTTCAGCCTCAGGTCGCCTTTTAGCTACAGCCCCTGTTCAAATCTCTCCTGATAGGTCCAGCACGGGGGTCTTTATAGCTACAAAAACCTGGCTTTACTGCAGCCAAAGTGGTACCCAGTAAACCCCCTCTGAATTCAAAAGAAATAAAGGGAAAACAGGCCCTGGGGTAAAAATGAATCAATGTAGTGGAAAACCCCCTTTTAAACCCTTCAACGGGTTGCAAAATTATCCCTTAATAAATAAAGAAATACACAAAAAAAGTGGGGAAAGGGAAAAAAAATAAAAAAAATTTAAAAAAAAAAATATTTAATAAAAAAAATTTATTGTGTTTTACAAAACCCGTAAGGCAAATCCCCCACTGATGTAATTGCGGGGACGTATTTCGCCCGCAATAACGCTCGGGGCGGGGGTGGGGGGAAATTTGGGCGGCGGGCCCGGGCCGGCCCCCTTTGAAAATTCATTATTCCGGCGCATATTCCCCGGGGAAAAATTTTGGACATGTTGTTATCACCTGTACTGTGGATTCCCTTTAAAATTGGACGGGGAAGAATCTCGCCCCCGTATTTTGCGCAGTACCCCAAACGAAATAGGGGGCGGGATAGCCCCATTTTTAAGCCGTGTGAACATGCCTTAAAAAAACCCCAAAAAAACCCCTTTTGGTATTTCCCAAGATTTTAAAAGGCCTCGTTCCCCAGGGGCTTTTTTGGGGGCAGGGAATTGGGCGCCGTACCCCTGCGGGGAAATTTGCGGAAGAAACGGCCCCCAACCCCTTTCCCTGTCATTACGGTAATCCCTGCTCTCTTTAGAGAACAGGGGAATTTTCGTCGCTTTTTTTCCCCGCTCGGCGAATCCCCCGCGGGGGGAGAAAGTAAAACATGCACAAATTTACGGCGCGGCGCGCCGAAAAAAAATGAATTGCCCAAAGGGGCCGGGGAGGGGCCCCCGCCGCCGGCTCCGGCCTCCCCCCCGTCCCGCCCTTAATAAACAGCAAAATTTGTGCGTCAATACGGCTCACAAATCCGTCGGAAAATAACCCGTGGAAAAACGGCCCTTTAATAATCCGTAAAATTTTAATTTAATGGGGTTATGTGGGGAAAATGTAAAAAATGTAGAAACAAAGCTTTTTTTTGAAAAACCCGGGAAAAAAAAAATTTAAAAAAGAAATTACACAAAATTTAGGATGTGCACTCAAACAACACCCCCAAAAATACAACTTCTGCTTTAAAAGATTTGGGTCATAAAACTGCGTCACTGAAAAAAGGGTTTTGACCATGGAAATGCAGGGAGGCAAAAACTAAAAAATTTTAATGGGTTTTTAAGGTTTTTCGGTCTTTGGGGTTAAGGCCTCGTTTCCCCCCCCCGGCTTATTTCCGGGGAAAGGATTTGCCGCCGTATTTATGATCGTTTTTAATCCCTTCCGAAATCAGTCTGAAATAAGTTGCCCCGGCCATTTTTAAAATTTGGGTTTTTAAAGGGGAAATAAGTTGTTTAGAAGACATGTATTTCCATGCCGTATTGCCGCCCCGGATTTGGGGGCCGGGGAAAATGTCCCGGAAAAAAAATGTGAATTGTCAATTTTTGGGCCGGATTTTTGGAAAGGATTTTACCCCATATAATGAATGGGGGTTGTAAATTTGGGCCCCGAAATACGGGCCACCCTAAGTGACACTTTTTTCCCAACTGTTTTTCCCAATGATTTTGGGAAAAGGGAAATTTACGATCCCGGCCCAAACCCCGTAAATATGTTCTGAAAATAAGCCGTGTTAACATTGCCTAAAGGTTAAAAAACTTTTAAATTTTTTTTTTTTCAGAAAAGCTGCAGTTATATTTGGCCCAAGGGTTTTCTTTTTTTAAATTAAAAGGAAATTGTCTCATTACGAGCTTTAAACCTGTCGTGTCCCTGGGAAATTTTAACTGAAAAGGGCGTGCTTCTTGGGGCTGTTTTTTCTGCTCCCTCCCCCCCTTCCCCTCGCACCCCAGGACTCGTAACTTCTATACCCGGGGGGGGGGTTTTCCTCAAAAGTTCCCCCCTTGGGGGGGGGGGGGGGGGTTTTGCCTGCCCCAGGGCTTTTTTTACAGGAGGGGGTATTATGAGTGTAAAAGAGGGGCTGTGAAGCTGCTTTGTATGCTAAAAGAGCAGAGGGGGTGCATGTGTTTCCCATATCCCCCGTTAGCTTACAAGCCCCCCACACCCGCAACAACAAGGGAGTTTTTTACTTAAACTCAGGTGTCTCACAAATCAGGAAGAAAAGTATTCAATGCCTGTTTCTGTAAAAAATTTTAGTATAGTCACAGTTCCAAAGACACATCATATTAAGTAACAGACAGGGTTCCTCTGTCACATCTATCTTGTAGAGAGCAGGGGGAAGCAGGCACACACAGGGTTAACCCAGGGCAGCTCGGACACAGCCCAAGTCCTCCCTCCCCCCTCTCCACTACAGAACATTCTGTGCAGGGGGGGCTCTCTGCTCCCGACCTGTCTTCAAAGTGATGATCATTTCGACCTGACAGCCAGAAATAAGGATCAACGGGTCAGTGTTATGAAATTGAGAAGGATGTAGTAATACTAACAGGCAGCTCAAAATAAAGGGGACATTTGTAAGGAACATTTTTGAAACTCTTTTTTTTTTAAAGATTTTTAAAAATTAAAACCCAAATTTGGGGAAACAACCCTTTAAGGGTTAACTACTTCCCCCTAAAAACCCATAAAAAGGGAGGAGTTGGCAGTGGATAAGAATTTTCCGGGTGGCATTTCCTTAAAACCTTGCCCTTCTGATAAAAAATACGAAGTGCAGATTACTATTCACTTACTATGTGATAAAAAGACTTTTTAAATCAAAATCCCTGGCTAATATTGTGGGGGTCCCCCCTTATGCCCAAAATATCTATGACCCAAAGACAGACTCCAGGTATTATGTCACAAAATTAAAAGAGACCTTTAGCTTTTCAAGATTTTTTACAAGTCCATAATCACCCAGTCTATTGGCGACTATGCGCAAGCGGCGATGCATTTGTGTGTTTAACCTGTCCCTATCATAGCTATTAATCTTTCAGCAATTTGTGATATGTACCCTTTTGAGGGATTGCACATGAACAAGCCTTGGGCGATTTAGTCAGAAAGTGGGCAATGCACCCTCCCTAATAAGCCCTGAAATACCCAAAAAGGGTATCCCCTGGAAATTCTGGCAAAATAAGCCCGTTTACAGTGATCAATCTTATGCTATAGAGAACAGCAAAGTGCCTATTAACCGGCAGTGGTAAAAATGACCACTTTGATTTTTTTTACCGACTGCTTCCGCAGTAATAGACGATTGTGCAAAGGATTAATTTGTCCCATACTAGTCACCTGTATCACCTGCATCACCTGGATTCCCTAACTACACACATCCATACTGTGTATATTCTCAGCTGTGGTTACAGTTTGTTCACATTCTGTTACTATGAGCATGTTACCCAAACCTCTCTAACTGCTGATGCAGTTTACACACAGGAAAAAGCTATATATCACAGTGCAATATTATCTTCGAATCATTTAGCTAGCAAATCAATTTTTAAATGATTATTTTGCTTTTTTTTTTTTTTTTTTTTTTTTTTTTTATATACGCACATCTCTTCCATCAATAACAGGAACCCATTTAAATATCCGCAGGGACGTGTCGCCAACAGTCACCCATTTCTTCTCCCTGAAACATAAAAGATAGCATTTAAAGGGTGTTGTCTTACCTTGGAAGTTAAGGCATTTCACACGGCTTAAAAAGGGCCGTATTTCGGTCCGTAATTACGCCCGAGTGCGCCAATTAGGGGCCGAAAAGGCCCATTCATTAGGGTTTTCACAGTTCTCTAGAAACTATGGATTACGTCTCCTCCCCCCGCCCGGCAAACCCGCGGGGGGGGTAGATAATTCATGTCATTTTCTAGCGGCGTTACGCCCGCAGCAGTGTTGTCTATGGGCCGGCGAAGTGCTGGCCCCCCGCTCACCCCCCGCTCCCCCCCCTTTTCCACACGGCGAAATTGCGGGGGGGGAATTACACCCCTGCAAATACACCGGGAAATACCTTTAAAGGGTTTTTAGAAATTTGAAAAAAAGGGGCGTGTGGGGTTTTGTTTGTGTAGGAGTGACGAAGGGGGCTGTGGGGTGAGATCAGCACCCCGGGTTCTGTGGACTTCACACTACTGTTGGGGCCAAAAAACAATGTGCAGCATCGGGCGTTTTTTGGTTCGCATTTCGTGTGTATTGGGGGTTATATGGGGCAAAATGCGTCCGAAATTTAGGTAATATAGCTCTCTAGGAGCTTGGGTTTGCCCCGGTCCCCCCACGTACATACGTTTGTACGCCAGGGAGAAAAGGACATGTCAATTGTTTGGGGAACTAACACCCCTTTAACACAAAATACATCATATGATCATTGAAAAGGTATCCTTCAAAGTTAGAGGGGTGTCCAAAACAATTTTTCACACAAAAGTTTTATATTCCCCTCAAAGGGGCCATGTTGTCCATCGGGACAGTAAAAAAACCAAGATGCCCAAAGGGGAATGTATATAGAAAATGACCAATTTTTTAAAGGGGGTTTGTCTCACTAAAGATCATATTGAAAAATGGGGGACCAAAAAAAATCTAAGGATGTACACCCTTGTTACAAATTGGCAAAGTGTACGGTTTTAGAGAAGGGCGGTTTTCAGTGTTTAGCAAGGGTGTTTGTTTATGGTGGGGAAGTTCTGTCCGCCCAGGTCGTGCACAGCAAAAGGAAAGGCAGTTAAGAGGAGGGGCAGGGAGTGTGTATTGGAGGCAAGGAGGGGCAGCAGTGAGAGGACATGCAGGGGGGTTTGTGTATTTATCCTCTCACTGCTTTCCTCCCTTGCCTGCCAATACACACATCCCTCCCCTCCCTTAACTCCTTCCCTTTTCAGTGCACACCTGGGCGGAAGAAGCTTCCCGACCATAAATAAACACCCTTTTCTTTTGCAATGAAAACCAGCCCGTTCCAAAACCGAGATTTGCCCAATAGTAAAAAGGACGTAACCCTTTGATTTTTGGGCCCCCATTTTCAACATAATTTCCCGTAGTGAGAAAACCCCCTTTAAAAGGGTATGTTAACACGGCGTAAAATTTTCAGGGGGTACGTATTCCCCCCCACTACGGCGGGTGTTTGGGGGTCGCGCTGATCGGGGTGTATCCCCGCGCGGGGGGGCCAGCAGCCACCGCCCCATAGACTAGCATTTCCGGCGCGTAAGCGCGCAAATAAGTGACATGGGTGGACTACAAAACCCAAAAAAATTACAAAATTGGGGTTATTTAGTTTAAAAAAAGATGGCTTCGGAGGGAATAATAAATATGTTTAAATACATCAAAGGTCAATAAGAATCCCCCCAAATTTATTTTACCCAAGGGGTGTATCTAGAACAAGGGAGCATCCTTACGTCTTGAGGAAGAAAGGGTTTTTCATAAAAATAGAAAAGGGGTTTTTTACTGTAAAAAGCGGAGATGTGGAACTCTCTGCCAGAGGAAACTGTCATGGTAATTCACTGACGGGGTTAAAAAGGGTTTGGGATGCATTTCTGGGCGTAATAAAAAAACAAATTATAGTGACCAGGGTTCAGGGGAGGGGCATTGATCCAGGGATTTTTTCCGATTGCCGATTGGAGTCGGGGAAGGGTTTTTCCCCCAAAATGAGGGGGCAATTAGCTTCTACCAATTGGGGGTTTTTTGCCTTCCCTGGATCAACCCTTAGCAAAACAGGCTGAATGGATGGACGTTCGCCTTTTTGGCCTTCAAAACATCTCCCCGGTGTACAATGAATATATTGTACACCCGGGGGAGAACTAGGGTTTACCAAATTTCCCGTGTAAAATCCCCCAAGGCATTTTTTTTTTAAAACATTTAAAATTTTTTTAGTTTGTTTTTTTTTTTCCAATCAATTTTTCTAACTTTCCCTGAAGTCTTACAGTTTTTCAATCGGGCACTGGGCCAAATTTGGGGTGAAAGCCATGGCAGCTCGACACGCGGGCCTTTGGGTATAAAGTTAGGAGGGGAGTGTTTGTATTTTTTTGCAATCCCCCTTCTGAACTGTATTTCAGGGTGGCAAATGCCACATGGGTAGTGGAGTACTTATTGGATGAGAATCTCAGCTCACTCGCATCTAAGGTTTCCTAGTGACCCAGCCTAAGGAGGAAATGTGCCCCCCTTATAAATGATCATAGAGCGGGTAATCTTACTAGTTAAAAAAGACAAAATTTTGAATATACAAGGGTTGTCCATTAAAGGTCTTATTTTGGAGGCATTTCGGGCATACGCACTACATACGGGGGGGATATCCCCCCATTTTAAAGGAAACCCAAAAGCCTCATATAAATGGGGAAAAACCCCTCCTCCCCCCGCTCGTAAATACGACGATTGTATGCGGGGGAAAAAGGGGGAAATTCAATTATTTGGGCGAGAATGCAAGTCAAAAGGGGCCAACGGGACTGTACGTGCGCAATACATCGTGTGAACAACCCTAAGTGAATGGAGCGTGGCCCTCCTCTGTCAGAAAAACCCGAAGTGAAGAGGAGGGGTCACGTGAGCTCTGATGGCTGGGAAATGTAGGCAAGACAACTCTTTAAAACTTTTTTTCCCCCAACGTGGCCCCATTAAAAGGGGATCCATTTTTTTAAAAGTCAGATTTTTAAGCTAAAGTGCCCAAAATAAAATATTATTAGTCACCTCTCCCCCCCGAAGATCCAGCGCTGCCCCATCCCCTCTCCACCAGTTTTTGTTTTTTCTTGCGTCACCGTGTCCCCGCTATTTTTTGTGATCACCATTCTGGAGTAAAAAAAGGCATGGGGTTCAAACCTGGTTTTATAATTGCAGGTACTGTCGAGCTATTGGAGTAAAAGTAGCCCCTCGGATGCCGCAATGGGCCTATAGGTAGGTCGGGGCATATACCTGCAACTTAACGAATAATGTGGTTTAAACCTAACCTTGTGGCAATGACCGCTGCACCCAATCAAGGCTTGAAATAATAAGTCTCCATTCAGAAAAAAGCAAAAAGAAGAGAAGAAGTGAAGAGTGAGGACACCGCAGCCTGGTTTGAGGGGAGAAGAAGTTTTATTTTTTTTAAGGTACTAACGGATTAAAAGCCTCTTAAATTTATTTTTATCTGCCAGACTCCCCTTTTTCGAATTTTTTTATCTGACATTCCCTTAAAAATTTCATTTTTTTTTCCCCTGAACACCCCCTTTAAAATCTTTTTTCATTGAAACGCCCCTTTAAGAATAATTTTCATATCATGGACATCCCCTTTAAGAATATTTTTATCTGCTGGACATCCCCTTTAAGATTTATTTTTATTTCCTAAACATCCCCCCTTAAGAATTATTTCCCTTTAAACCCCCCCTTTAAAAAAAATTTTTATCTGCTGAACATCCCCTTTTAAAAATTTTTTTGTTGAAAACCCCCCTTAAAGAATTATTTTTTTCCTAAAAACATCCCCTTTAAGAATATTTTTAACTGCTGCACATCTTTAAGAATCATCTGCTGCACATCCCCTTTAAGAATATTTTTTATCTGCTGGACATCCCCTTTCAAATATTGAAATGAACAATAATAATTCTAAGTAGCTTCAATAGACTTTCCAATAAGGAGCTGGATTATAACTGGAGCCTTGAGGATGTGGGCCGAGGCCTGATGTGACATAGTCATGTATACGCTTCGCACAGAGGCTGGGGCCACATAGCGGATGATAAGGGGGAAGGAAAGCTAAAAAACACGCCAGGTCGGTCACCGCGACCAAACCCCCGCCCTAACAAGGTTTTGTCTTAAACATGAAATATGATAGAGGATAAAGTCCCTTTTTGCATCTCTGGCCCCTTTTCCGGGGCAACCACACGAGGGGGATTATTTGACGGGGGGAAATTTTTCGCCCAGGATCTTTTTACCCAACAGGAATCCCCTCCCCCCGCTCACGTCCAAAAAACCAGACTCCCCCATTGAACACGCCCCCCAACAAACAGGGGGGGTTGGTGAAGCTCGCAACACGAGGAGGCATCCAATTGGCTTCTGCTCACGTCACTCAATCGCTCAACCAATCAGAGCATCCCCCTTGGCAAGTTATTTGCCGGCTCCGGGCTCCCTGTAAACGAGCGAGTCCCTCACCCACCCAGTACAGTAGTAGCGCTCACTTTCCTGACTCTGAACCAGCGCTCACCATCTGCGGACCTTCTCGATGGCCGCCATCACTTTCTTGATGTCATCTTTGGCCCGGCTTCGGGTCTCGGCTCTCACCGAACGGCCTGACATTTTCCTATCGACACCGCGGCGTGACGCCTGGAGGGGCGTGGCCTTATTCTTCCCTAGGACTCAGCAAACTGTGTGGGTTATTTGGGGGAGACTTTTGGGTGATAAATGGGCGGGAACTTTATCTTAGTCATAAAGTTCTGTCACAGGAGGAAGCGGGAAAATATGTGTGGAAGGGAAGCCCCGGAAGGGGGGCAGTACCCCCGAATGGTGGGGGAAAACATCACTAAAAACCCATACAAAAGACTGTATTTTGTCTTTTAACACAGTTTACGTTGAAAGAGTCCTCAAATAAAGTGTGTGGCGCTTTAAGTCCGTGTTTTTCTATGGTGGTATGTTATTATTTATATATTTAATATATACAAAATACACACACACAATGGTCACCCTGGAACCAATTCATATTGCATGTTCAGGAACACTGTTTGTATTTAATTTATAATATATAATATCAGGGGGGGGACCGGGGTAGGCCGAGGTAGGCGAAACGCCTAGGGGCCTACCCCTGCCTGTCTCTAAGGGGCGCAGTCAGAGGCCCCGAACCTCGCCGGGCTCCAGGCCGCTGCCATGGGCCTGAAGCGCTGGCGGTCTCTATATGTGCGTCCGCTGGCGAGCGCTCCCTGCTCCGCAGACAGTCTGGTTCTGACACAGCGGGGCCGCTGGGACCTCACAGCCCCGTGCCGCTCCGCTGGGCAGCGTCGCGATGAAGTGATGTCATCGCGACGCTGCCTCTCCTCAGACACACAGCCCGTCATAGGCTATGCGCCCAAGGAGCTGGTGGAGGAGCGTCCCGGCGGGGGCTGGCGACACGTGATGACATCGCCAGTGTCCCACAGAAGAGGAGCGCGCGGCCGGGAAGCAGGTAAGGTAAGTATAAATGTTGTTATTTTTAACTGCCTCAGTGCCCCTATATACCTGCCTGCCTCAGTGCCCCTATATACCATAGTTGCCAACTTTTGAAAATGAAAAAGCAGGAGATTTGCATGGATACGCCCATCTTGTCGGTATGCCACGCCCCTTCAAAAAGCCACACCCACTCCACCTAACTGCACCCCCGCTTTGGAAGAAAGCCAGGTAGATGCCCTTATAGCCAGGTAGTAACCCCCATAAGCAGGTAGTGCCCCTTACAGGCAGGTAGATGCCCCCTTGTAGCCAAGTAGATGCCCCCTCTGTTGCCAGGTAGTGCCCCCTCTGTTGCCAGGTAGTGCCCCCACTGTTGCCAGGTAGTGCCCCCCATTGTTGCCAGGTAGATGTCCCCTCTGTTGCCAGGTAGTGCCCCCTATAGCCAGGTAGTGCCCCCTTGTTGCCTGGTTGTGCCCCCTCTGTTGCCAGGTAGATGCCCCATAAGTTGCCAGGTAAGTGCCCCCTTGTTGCCAGGTTTTTGCCCCCTCTGTTGCCAGGTAGTGCCCCCATTGTTACCCAGGTGGGATGCCCCCTCTGTTGCCAGGTAGTGCCCCATTGTTGCCGGTAGATGCCCCCATTGTTGCCAGGTAGTCCCCCCTCTGTTGCCAGGTAAAATGTCCCCCTCTGTTGCCAGGTAGATGCCCCCAATGTTGCCAGTAAGTCCCCCCTGTGTTGCCAGGTAGTGCCCCCATTGTTGCCGGGTAGATGTCCCTCTTTGCCAGGTAGTGCCCCCATTGTTGCCAGGTAGTGCCCCTCTGTTGCCAGGTAGATGTCCCCTCTTTTTGCCAGGTAGTGCCCCCATTGTTGCCAGGTAGATGCCCCCTCTGTTGCCAGGTAGTGCCCCCTCTGTTGCAAGTTTTTGCCCCCATTGTTGCCAGGTAGTGCCCCCATTGTTGCCAGTAGGTCTGGGTATGCCCCCATTGTTCGCCAGGTAGATGCCCCCTCTTTTGCCAGGTAGTGCCCCCATTGGTGCCAGGTATATGTCCCCATTGTTGCCCCCCGGCAGGAAAGTGCCCCTCTTGTTGCCCAGGTAGTGCCCCCATTTTTGCCGGGTAGTGCCCCCCGTTGTTGCCAGGTAGGTGCCCCCTCTGTTGCCAGGTAGATGTCCCCTCTGTTGCCAGGTATATTCCCCCATTGTTGCCAGGTATTTGCCCCCATTGTTGCCAGGCAGAGCCCCCCATATAGCTAATAAAAATAAAATAATAAAATCCACTTACCTCACCAGGCTCCTGCAGCACGGCCGCTCCGGACGATCTCTTCAGGAGGAGGAAGTGAGAGCAGCCGCGCGTCACTTCCCCTGCGCCGCTGACCTGTATGTGCGGCGCACAAAACCGGCGCCCGGCCTCAAAAGTGACCCTTTCCTCCACCCTGCCCAGGGCTCCCCATAACTGGCGCACGGCCCCTTAACCCGCCCTTGCCCCGTGCCCCCTAAGCCGCCTGCCCTCAGTGTCCCCATAACCCCCGCCTGCTCCAGAAACCCCCAATCCCCCCCAGTGGGGGCCCCCAAAAAGGCCCCCCCGCCAAAAAAAGTTTGGGCCCTTTTTATATCCTGCCTGCCTCAGGCCCCCCATATACTGCCTGCCTCAGTGCCCCCTATATATCCCGCCTGCCTCAGTGCCCCCCATATACCTGCCTGTGCCTCAGTGCCCCTATATACCTGGCTGCCTCAGTGTCCCCTATATACCTGCATGCCTCAGTGCCCCCTATATGCCTGCCTGCCTCAGTGCCCCTATATACCTGCCTGCCTCAATGCCCCCTATATACCTGCCTGCCTCAGTGCCCCCTATATACCTGCCTCGGTGTACCATATATACCTGCCTTCCTCAGTGCCCCCAATATACCTGCCTGCCTCAGTGCCCCTATATATCTGCCTGCCTCAGTGCCCCCTATATACCTGGCCCGCCTCAGTGGCCCCTATATCCTGCTTTCCTCAGTGCCCCCTATATGCCTGCCGTCCCCCAGTGCCCCTTTTATGCCTGCCTCAGTGCCCCCTAAAAATGCCTGCCTCAGTGCCCCTATATGCCTGCCTCTAGTGCCCCTATATCCCGACTGCCTTTGCCTGCCTGTGCCCCTTATATACCTGCCCCTAGTGCCCCTTTTTTATATCTGCCTTTCCCCAGGGGCAATCTATATACCTGCCTGATTTAGTGGCCCCTATATGCCTTTTCCCGCCTCAAGGTGCCCAATATGCCTGCCTAACTATGGGGCCCCTATATCCTGCCTATTGACTAATAAGCCTGCCTAGGGGCCCCCTATGCCTTTAAAACCCTGCCCCCCATAATATGGCCTGATTTGTCCTTAATTTAACTTGCCTGAAATGAAACCCAAAATTTATTTTATCTCTTTCTAAGGGAAAAAATTTTCTATTCCGCCCGCGAATGAGAGAATTATATATTCTTTTATACCGGGCCCTAATGATAGGGGGTATATCAATCCGGCCACTGATTGGCCCCCCCCGAATATCCTGCCGAATTGAGGGAAATATACCTCCCAATTAGAGGGCCTATTAACCCATAATTAAGGAGTTGCTGGAAATGTGAGGATTCTAAGATATTTGTGTCCAAATCTACAGGGACGAGTATTTGGTCGGGAGCAATCAGCATGAAGGTGGACCGGATGGAGAAAAAAGGGAAAGGGGAACGACGCTGATCAGAAAAGACGTCTCCCTGTGAGTCACTAAATGTAACTGCAGTTTTAATCACTTATATTTCTGCAGAGCGTCTACATACAACTAGTATCTACCACTATATGGTCACTGTATGGCGGTGGTATATGTAATCTAGAGGCTGTGTACAGCTGAAAAGTCAATGTGGGGGTCGCGTTCGGTCCAGATCTGACAGGATATTTGTTCCTTTAGTAGAATACTTTTGGGCATGGGTTTTGTAGGAGTGTTTTGCAGGGGGACAGAGTGGTGCAGGAGAGAGTAAAGGCCTTGTTCACACAGCTTTTTTTGGGCCGCAGATTGGCGCCGTACTCCGCGCCGGATTTGCCCCTGCAGTACGGCGCCAATCCGTCGGAGTAATTACGGTAATCCACTGCTCTCATAGAGAAAGTGGATTCCGTCGCTCCTCCCCGCTCGGCGAATCCCCGTGGGGGGAGAAAGTGACATGCAATTATTTATGGCCCAGTACGCGCCGTAGAAATGACAGTCTATTTGGGGCGGGGAGCGGAATTGGGGGAAGGGGGGGGGGAATTTTTTGGGGAGGCGACGACGTGGGGGGGGGGGGGGGGGGGGGGCCATTGGCTGTAAATTGCCTAGGGCCCAAAATGCCTTGTCCCGGCCCTTATATATATATATAAAAAATATATATAATATATATAATATATATATATATATATAATATATATAAAATATATATTATAAATATATAATACACAACACATACAGTGTCCCTTCAACATGCAATATGAATTGGTTCCAGGGTGACCATTCTAAGCTGAAACCAAAACTTATGGAAAATGTTAATTTGG
>JAODAL010078440.1:0-12914 GCA_025379985.1 Phyllomedusa bahiana
CCCAGATTCCACACAAATGGCCCCTAATGCTTTTACAGGGGGAGGCAAATCCCCCCCCAAAACGCACAAGCGCACTTCACACCTTGCACCCGGGCGCTGAAAGGGGTCCATCCCCACCTGTAGCACGTTCGGCTGCCCTTGATAGAAAATCTGGACCCTATCTTGCCCAGGAAGGGGGGCCGATGGATGGGGGAAAAACCGTACTACCGAAACGTTTGGGTTTTACCAAAAAAGACCAGCTCCGGGAACCAAATGCCAATTCATCCCGATTTTTTACGGGGGCATACCACCCCTCGCCATGCCCCTACCGGGTCTGTGTATCACAGAAAAAAACCTTTACGGTCAACACGGCACTTTTTTGACTTGATTCTGGCAACGTGCTTGCACTGAAAGTTCGAGAGGGGCTGTTTCTTCTTACCCCAAATTCGCCCCAGAAATTTCCCACCCCCTCCGGGGCGAACAAAGCTAATGTCAAACTCGGTGTCCCGTAGGGGGTACGGGCGAAAAAAAATATCCCCAGGAGCAGCTAAACCCCACCTTCCTCGGGGGCTCACTGGCCCCCCCTTTTTAAGAGGACCACTTCCTAGGGAGCTACCCGGCCCCCTTTGTGGGAAGCGCCCGACCGTTTCCCCCCCTATTGGGGTTCCCCGGGAGGCCCCCCAACCATGTCCTAATGAAGAAAGTCAGGTAAACCCTCCTTACCCTTATTTGGGGGGACCTCTCCTCTCCTGGGGACCCTCCGGACGCCCGTTGCAATGCCGCCCCCAAGAGTGATAATGGGGAGTTTAGGGACCCCCCCCCCCCGGGCCAACTTGCATAGCTCCTGGGACCCCGTTCCCTGAGGGGGGGGGAGCCCCCGGCCTTCACTAGTACCCCCTACCTCTTATCCAATATGTCCACCCCCCCCCGCAGCAGTCACCCCCCCAAACACACTCCCAGTTTCCCCCCCGGTCCCCCCAAACCATTGCCCTACACTGGACCAGCATTGTGGTGGCCCCGGAGTGGCTTTTTTACCCGGGCAAGGGGCCCTGGGGGGGGCCGGGCTGTCTGGCCCGGGTCTGGCTGGCATAGCTGGTGCTGGTATCCCGGGGTGCTGGAAGGCTGGTGCGGAACACTGGTGCAGGGTGCTGGGCAGCTGGGCTGGTACGGCTGCGCGGTACGCTGGTGCGGGGTCTGGCTTATGGTGGTGCGGATAGCGGCCAGCGGTGCGGTATAGGGTTGGCTGGCCTTTATGGCCGTCGGTGCTGACCCATTTGCTCGCTGTACCCCCCCCCCCGAAAGGGACCGCCCCAAAAAAACAAACCAGCCCCCCCCCCCCCGCTTCCCCGCCATCCCTTCGGCATGCCGATGCCCCCTCCCGGGGAAATTGACCGCTCCCCCCCCCTTTAGAGGACGTCCCCTTCATCCGTGCCCTTTCCCGCCCTTTCCTGTGGGGGAGTACTTCCACTTTTACGGTTTCCCTTGCCCAACGTTATGGGTGAAGTTCCCTTAGCCCCCACTGCCCCCTTTTTGGGGAGGGCATCCCCACACTCCCCCGCCCTTTCGCTACCCGCAGACCCCTTCGGGGCGGGGATGGGCGCTGTGCGGGTTTTTTCCCCCTTGGCGGCCCTTGCGCCCCCGCGGGGGTTGAAGTAGGACCAAATATAATTTGGGGTAGTTTTGTCTTTTTTCTTGTCTTTTTTCTTCTTCTTCCCCTTTCTTCTTTTTTGCCCTTGTTTTTTTTTCCCTTTGGGGAATTCCCTCCCAAAAACAACCCCTGCTAGGACGGGGGACTCAACATCTAAATTGCCTTGGCCCCCGTTCCAGAGCCTCGCTACGTCATCCCTTTGTCCCCCTCCGGGGAGGCGGGGCAGCCGCAAACCAGGATAGACCCAGATACCAGGCTTCCGAGGCGGTGCCTCCATGACCTGGGAGACGCCATGAGGACCCTTTTCAGGGTCCCGAAGAACATTAAAAAATGCAGGGCATAAAAAAAAATTTTCCCATCATTTTCCTCCTCCTCCCCCCCTTTTTTCTGCCTCTCCTTTTTTCAGAAACCGGGTTTAATTTTTTAACTTTTCACTAAAAACCCCTCACCATCCACAATCTTCTTTTCCTGTTCCATGCCTCCCGGTCTGCTGCCAAAATTCCCTATAATCATTGAAAGGGCCGGCCAAGTGTGGGCCGCACATAACCCCGTTTCTGCCTTTTAAGCATAACTTTCTTAGCCGCACTTCAGCAGCCCGAGTTCTGGGGCAGGTTGGTACTTTCCCATGGGGAAGGGAAAAAACTCAGAAGCCTCCCCCCCCGCCACTCGCCCCCCCCCGCACCCCTTTTTGCCTTTGCAGCTCAAAAAGCTGACACCGTCTTTCCGGGGACCCCCGCACTCGCATAGCCGACATGTTTCTCCCCGGCCCCCCGCACTCGCATACCAACCTGCTTCCCCCCCGGGACCCCCCGCCTCCATCGCCGGGACCCCCCGCACTCGCACAGCCGCGGGACCCTCCGCACCCGGCCGCAGCCGCGGGTTTAGAGCGGGTTTAAAACCGGTCGCGGGAACCCCGCGCCGCAGTCTTGCCCATCTCACGCCCCCCCGCTCTCAGCTGCAACTTCGGTTTAGCGTCCATTCCCCCCCGCATCCCTGGGGATCTGCACCTCCCCGGGAGGGTAGTTGTCACCCGGGCCTTTTCCACAATCTCTTTATACAGTCCCGTCGCAACTTACAAAGTCTTACAGAGCCTCCCAGAGCTACACACAGGATCTTGCTGCACCCTGCTCCCCCACTGCCTCTGACCCACACTCCTCCAGCACCCTCCCGAGCTGCACGACTTTCTGTGGTGCAAGGGTTTTTTTTAAAAATGTTTTATTAAAACCCAAAAACAAATTCCATTTTACCTTTTTTTTAAAAAAAAAACTGAGGAAATTCCTGTATTATTTCTCCAACGCACTCACTATTTTCTGGTGGTCAGTTTTTTTTTTTACTGTGGTACAAACCCAATTACATTTCTTTTTAAAAACCTTTTGTACTGATCCCCCATTTATTCCTGTATTATCTCCAAGCTGCACTCACTATCGTGGGGCAGTCACTGTGTACATACATTACTTTTCTTATCCTGTACTGACCCTGAGTTACATCTTATTTTAAACCCCGACTGCACCATATTCTGCTGGTGCAGTCACTGGTAAACATTTTTTATCCTGTCTGACCTTGATTCATCCTTAATTTCCCAGACTCACTCACTATTTGCGGTGCAATCACTGTGTAATAATAATTATCCTGCTGACCTTGAGTTACTCCGTATTATACCCGGTGACTCACATTCGCTTTAGGGGCAAAATTTTTTTTACTGTTGGTAAACCCAAATTTAAACCCCTTTTTCTTATCCTGTTACTTTTTTACCCTTGATTTAAAACCTGTATTAATCCAAGCGACTCACTATTCTGTGGTCAGTCCTGTGTACATAATTCTTTCCCGTACTGCCCTGAGTTACTCCTGTATTATAATCCCCGGGTGACTCACTATTCTGTGGTACATGGGTTTTTTTTACTGTGGTTTAACCATACAAATTACTTATTTCCCGTAACTTTTTTAAAAAACCCCTTCAGGTTTTCATCCTGTTTATAAACCCAGAGGGGATCACTATTTTGCTGGGGCAGTCACTGTGTACATCATTACTTATTTTCCCCTGGGGACTGACCGGGCCCCGGGGGGGGGGGGGGGGGTGGGGTTTTTGGCCCCCATGGTTACATCCGTATTATACCCCGGGAAACCCCTTTTTTGGGGGCACTTTTACTTTTTTCCTTTGCCCCGGGTTTTGCCCAAAACCCCAAACTGGTGTACATACATTATTATCCTGTACTCCATGAGTTCATCCCATTATACTCCAGAGCTGCCTCACTATTCTGCGGTGCAGCACTGTGTACATACATTACTTATCCCTTACTGACCCCGGTTAACCTGTATAACTCCCGAGTTTCCCCTATGCTGGGTTCTCATTACAAACAGTCAAGAAGTGTTTGCATACATCCCTCAACACTATTAGTTTAGCTGGGCTCTTATATTGAAGAGGGAATGTTAGTCTTTCCTACACGAGGTGACTGTATGGTGTCTGAAATAAAGGTGACACTCCCAAGAATGCAAATCCACAGAATAAGCTGTGTGCAAACAGTTTATATGGGCATTAGTAAAGCTAATGTATATCCATGGCTTTAAGCGGCTGTTGCATCAGGACAGACCCTATTCTTTTTCTCCAGCAGAATATGGGAACATCATAAAAAGGGTCTCCTATTTGGGCCCTCTCTATGAGTCTGGTAATGGCTCCAGTCCTTTTAGTACACAGGCCCCCTTTCACCTGAGTGGCCACCATACAACACAATAAGCAGCCGGCTTCATCATCGCCCTACAATGCCAGCTGTTTGCTGGACGTCTCAGGGGCCATTTTAAATGTGTTGTCTATGAGGAGATGCATTTAATAGTTTACATTCCTAACTAACCAATCCAGGCGGCTAATGCATATGTGTGTATTTTGTCAGTATAAGATAATTTATGTGTGCACATCACCATCATCGTCAGACATATTCCACTCTATGAATGAACTGTTAACATTGATCCCTATGAATAGGATTTCTTGGTGGTGATCTAACTTTGAATCCATTTGAATGGGACTGCGTGGTGCCAAGGTAAAGTTCTTTTATATGGACTGATCCCTATGTATGCTGATCCTATCAATGACTTGCACATATACAGATGTAGAGAAGAGTAACTTGACAGATAACGCTCCATGATATCACAGCACAGAAAGTTAAATTGGTCAATGCTTTCAATTGATTTTTTGTGAGATAATAGCAGATAACACGAAAAGCCGTGATATCACCGTCAAGCTAAACCTTGTTACATTCATAAGCTGGATAAGCTTAGACATCAATAAACCCAGCTGGTCTAGAGACAACTGTATGGCAGATGATGAGCAAAACAAAACACATACAGCTCATTTAGACATATGAGTTTACATAAACACAAAACTGATCAGTAGTAAAAAAGATGCAAAAAAGTATTTCATGTCTGGTGTGTCCTGCTGCAGCTTTCAGTGTGCTCAGAAGGGGGTGTATAATTTGTTTGAACTGCATATTATGTGACCCAGCAGACTTGACATCATCATGCCTTTCTCCACAGTGTGCTCACTCTAGTCAAACAAAGGTCTGTTTATTTAAAGAGCTGGGTGTAGCTACAATGTAGCTGAGTGGTTAGCACTCCTGCCTTTCACATAGAGGTCCTAGGTTAAAATCCCTGCAGGAATCAAACATGCGTTTTTTTGGGGGGATCTCAATGTCCATATCTGATTGAGGTTTCTTTTTATTTATTTGCACTGTTTGACTAATTATTAAGGAGTACAGAGTAGAGATGAGCGATCAGTAAAAAAAATCGTGATCGATTGCCGATTTTCGATCTCGATTTCGATCAATCGCCGATTCTCATTAAAGTCAACGGGAGAAGATGATCAGGTTGATTTTTATACCGAAACAGGTGAGGAGAAGCTGGAATTACCATCCAAAACAGTAAACTGGATACATGCTACATCTTAGTGAAGACAATTTGGCTCTAAGAGTCACAGAAAAAAATTCACAGGCTAAAATAATTAATTCCTTTCAATGGCTAACTGAAAAGGTAAGGACAGATTGCAAGCAGGGGCGTAGCTACGCACAGGTACAGCGGTAGCAGCTGTTATGGGGCCCCCTTGACACATAAGACGACATTGGACATTGGAAATGGCACATGGTAACTGGCAGGAGCCCCCTATCACTTTTTGCACCAGGACCCAAGAACATGTCATATATTAACCATTTCAGGGTCCCATGCAGCTAAATCAAATGGGGCCCCCACCCATTACTACTTCCTATTTTTAACATATCATTGTGCCCCTTTTTGATTAGGGCCCCTGACAGGAGTACCGCCCTATTGGCACCCCTGGCATCCTTTTAACGGCAGCCTGACCCCAAAACCAGCACAAATGAACTTATGGACATCAGATAAAATTGCAAGAAGAAATGTGTATTTGAATAAGAATTTTTTATTAATGCTGTTGCTGGTACGGCAAATTGCCTTTTAAATTTGTGGTTCCTGGACGTTTTTTTCCACCGTGACTTAAAAACGTGAAGAAGTGCAACGATGTCTCGGTTGGTCAATGGCACTGTTAAATTTCCCTGCTTCTACTGTTTTTTTGGTGGGGGGAAAGGGAAAATTGTGACTTTTGATTTTAATGTGGATCAAGGCTTGGGGCCCAAAACCCGGAAAATTTTTTTTTTCATTTTGTTTGCCTGTTCGTGTGAAATAAGAATTGAGTATGTGAAATAAGCTTTTTTTCAATATGACCTTTTTATAAACCGCAAAATCCCCTTAAAACAGCCCCCAAAAGGCAGCCAAGATGCCTTTATGGACACTCAATAAAATTGGCAAGAAGATCTAATTATTTGAAACAAGATTTTTGTGAATAGGACTTGGGACTATCGCTGTCTTTTACCACCCCAAGGGCCCAAAATTGGGAAAAGATCCCCCTTAGGGACATTTCAAAAAAGGGTTTTTGTTAAACCCCAATGTATTGGGGGGGCTTAAATAGCCCCCACAATACACCGTGATTTGGGAGCTTGCGCTAATTCAGCGCGTACCTCCGGGGAGGGGGTGGGGTGGCGCCCGGGGCCCCCATTGACCTGCATTACCCCTTACTGTTTTTTTATGCAGCATGACCCAAAAAAACCAGCAAAAATTGCCCTTTGGGGGACATCAAAATTTCAATTTGCCCGAAAAATGCAAAAATTTGCAGGGGGGCCCCGATGATGCTGCAACGTGAAGTTGGCCGAAGCAGGGTCCGAATCCCGGGAAGTGTGACCCTAAGACCTCGAGCCTTCTCGGAACAGTCAAGACCCAGTTACTTGAAAAAATTCTCCCTGTAAAGAATTTGCCCCTCCTATAAAAATTTGAAAAAAAAAGCCTTACGTAGCCCTCACATCACATACATACATGAAACAATAGAATATTTTGCAAAGGATTTTGGGGTCACTTATGCCATAAACTCTCAGGAATGGGTAAAGGGTTAGTTCTTTTCTTGAGTGCGACGAAGTGATTTATTGGAAATGCGGGCTGGCGATCCATTTCCCCCCAGGTCCCTTCCCTTGGTTCCCCTTTTTTTTCCATCTCTTTTTCTTTGACGTGCTGGAGGAAACTATCCTTTTCATGGAGTGGCGAATGTGCTCCACCGGTGTTTTTTTCTTTTGGCAAGGGTTTTTTTCCCCTTGATTTTTTTTTCAAAATTAACCACGCATGCTGTGTAACATTGTAGATTTGCCAGTCTTGCCCGGATAGCTTTTATGGGCAGACTTTTTTTATGGGCCCATACCCTTTAAAGTACACAAGTGCCTTTCTTTTAAATGGGATGTTTGTTGCAAAGGCAGAAACCCATGTTTATGGGAAAGGGGCTGGAAAAAATATCCGGGTTCCCGCCTTTTGCCTTGTGTTTTTCCTTTTTAACCTTTAAAAATTGCAAGTCCATTGGAAAGAGGGAACCAGCTTCCTTTTTCCCCCCTTTAGGGCTCAGCGTTAGGATCAGGCAGAAATCATATCTTGGTCCTCTTGATCTTTTGAAATGCCTTTGACCCAAAAATGCATTTTTTGGGCATCAAAGGGCTTTCAGAATATGGATTTTTCTATGGGGTCTGTTTATTGGGTGCATTTGACCCATTTTTTTCTTCGTTTGGATGATGTGTGATGACAAAGATACTGTGCCGTGACTGGAGGGGAAGGGGGTTTTAAAACCCCTGGATGCAGAGGTGTGTTAACCCTGAAGAACTATTGGCGCAGGCCCTTTAAAAGAACCATAAGGGGAAACCCAACGATGAATTTTTGTTCAAAAAATAAAATTTTTAAAAAACGGAAGATTTGTTCACAGTCTTTATTGAAGAAGTTTCCAAAAAGCAAATCCATGTGTTTTAAAACTTATAATTTCCAATGGCAACTAGGATTAGAAAACAGAATTTTTTTCTTTTAAATGTCTTTATTAAGCAACAAAAGTAAATAAAGCTTTAAAAACATTGAGTTACATTTTGCATGGTAACAAATAGATAATCATAGTTCAATCATGGTGACTTTTTACCTGTATCGCCAATTTTTAAAATTTTTAAACAAAATAAAAAAATATTTGAACAAAAACCCTTTTGAGCCTTTAATTTGCGTCTTTTGTCCTTCCACAAATTGTATTTTTTTCCCTCCTTGGGTCTATCCCCTAAGTTGTCGCATGTTTTATTGACCATTCGTTTCCTTGCTTGAGTTTTGTCATAGGATGGTAATTAGATTTTCCCCCCTTTTCTTCGTGCCTCATTGGTCTGTTCATTATGGAAAGAGGAGTCGGAGAGAAAAAACCTATGTCACATTTGGCTCATCAAAATTTAAAAACATAATCCATAAGTGTCCCTTCTCCAAGCCCAGCCCCTCCCTCTGTTAGCAACAGATGGTCATCAATATGGTTCCCTCCCTCAGCCACCTTAAACTTATTTCACTGTTTAAGCAGAACTTTGGCCCGCCAGGTAGGAAAGGTTTAGGGTTGAGTTAATATTTTCCGAATCTGGCAATTAAATAAATTTTTTTTTTCCTAGAGTTGTGCTTCACCCGTTTAACACTGCTCTTGAAAACCCATGCGGGTAAAGCTTTAAAAAATTTCCTTATAGGTCCTGTATTCTTGGGGAAGTAAGGGATAAAAAGCCCCGACTTGGAAGAAAACTTTCATATGTGTTTCCTTTTTACCCCAAGCCCCCACCCCAAACCATTTTCAATAAAAGAAATTTTTTTATGGGAAAATCTGTGAAGTAGGGCTTTTGAAAGAACCCGTCTTGTACCTGGGTGCCCCCCAAAACTGCAGCAAGGAAAATGAAAAGATGAGGGGCTGCGTGCTTTAAAATAACGCCAGTAAATTTGGGAAATGGCAATGGTAACTGGGAGGAGCCCCCTATCACTTTTTCACCAGGTCCCAAGAACATTTCATATATTTGGTGGCAGCAAGAACATCCCAACGGGGAACAAGGAGGTTCAGTGGCAGGGCTTAGTTATAGGGGGTGCAGTGGTGGGCTGGGGCTGCCGTCAGGGCCCCTTGCAGCTAAATCAAAATGGGCCCACCCATTACTACATTACTATTTTTTTAACATATCACTGGGCAACTGTTTTTATTAGGGCCCCTGACAGGAGTACTGCCCTATTGGGGAGCCTTGGCACCCTTTTTTTTCAGTAGCCTGACCCCAAAACCAGCAGAAATGACCTTTTGGACACTCAGAATAAAATTAGCAAGAAGAATGAGTATTTGAAACAAGATTTTTTTGAATAGAACTTTGACTATTGTTGTCTTTTACAGCACATTGGGCCCCAAAAGCAGCAAAATTACCTTTTGGACACTCTATAAAATCATCAAGAAGAAAAGAGTTTTTAATCACATTTTTGGAGTTTTTGGAAAACCCGAAACTTGGTCTTTTTTTAAAGCAAAGGGGAATTTTTTAACCGCAAAAACCCGCAAAAATGACCTTTCGGACATTCTTTAAAATGTTAAAGAAAAAAAGAATATTTGAAGCAGGATCTTTTTGAATAGGAACTTGACTATCGCTGTCTTTTACAGTAGCCTGACCCCAAAACCATTGACACTGATAAAAATTTTCAAGAGAAATGAGTGTTTGGAAATAAGGTTTTTTTTCAAAAAAACCCTTTTACAGTGGCCTGACCAAAAAAACCCAGCAAAAATGACCTTTAAACCCACTTAAATACGTTAAAAATAAGAAATTAGTTTTTTAATAAAGTTTTTTAATAGGACCATTTTTTTTTTTTCAACGTGGAATGGTTTTTCACATTATGAAGTGACTGTACTAATCGGTTCCCTCGGAAAGGGGGGCAAACAAATATCAGAAAAATCGTCGGGGCAAAAAACCGTTGCGGAAAAAAACCGTCAAAAAGGGCCCGCGACTATATGCTTTTGTGCGTTTTTTTGGCTGAAAGGGGAAAAACATGTCAAAGTTACAATTTTTTGGTTTTACCCCAAAAGTATAGGGGCAGCAAAACCACTTTATACATTGGGACTTTTTATGGCTGGGGTTATAGTGATGGTGCCGGGTAAAGCTATAGAAGTGTCCTGCATCCTTGGTGCAAGTGCCCATTGTGCTCGGCTTAAAGGGGAAAGCTGATTGATGTGCTGTTCCCAGCTTGGATGTTTTTTGGAGACAAGTCCAGTAAAGTGAAGGATACACATCCCTTATCAGCTTTTTCCCAAAATGTTGAGATGTGACAAAGGGGGTTTTTGGTTTTTTGGAACAAAGGGGGTGTCATGTAAAAAAAGGGGTGTGGACACTCAAACCATCAAGGCGGCAAGTGCAATTCAAAAAATTTTTTGAAAGGCCAATTCCAAAAGTTGGCAGTATGAGATTAGCCTAGTGATGGCAATAGGCAGTTTTTGGCCTAGTTTACATCTGTGTTGGGGTTTCTTCGATTTGTAAAAATGAAAGAAAAAAAAATTTTTTGTAACGCATTTTTACTGTTTAAGATGACAACTACCCTAAGGAAACCAAAGGGGCCCTTTGTAGTCAATGGAGTCCATTGGGCGCCAATAGTGTCAGTAACTTGACAGACCTTTCTCCATCTCTGTGCTGGAGGCTTAGAATGGAACTTCAGACGCAGATATGAACCAGGCCCAATATTTTAACCCTTTACCACATCTGGACATACTAGTACTAGTATAGGGCTATGTAGCGGGATTGCGCCATGATCCCGTTACATAGGTGTAGGGTGCCAGCTGCAAAAGTGATCAAAAAAGCTGTATGTTTTCCAAACTGATGTCAATAAAAAGAACACTTCAGCCCACAAAAAATGCCGCCTCACTCAAGTCCATAGGTGGAAGTACAAAATAGTTATTGGTCACAGAAAATGGCGCCTACATGTTTGCTATTGCCAAATTTGTATTAATCTGTAGAATACAGAAAACACATAATTTATACTGAAGATTGAACACTGTAAAAACAAAACTCCAAACATGGCGCAAGTACGTATTTTTCACATTTTGCCCCAATTACAGTGGCGTTGTGACCGGGTCTCTGACCCAGCAATGCAACATTCACAGCCGCCGCCTGTACAGCTGTATACACCTACCTGCCTACCACCTACCTAACTACTGGGGGGCCCTATATACACCTGCCTAACTACTGGGGGGCCCTGCATACACTTGCCTAACTACTGGGGGCCCTATATACAGTACAGCTACCTAACTATGGAGGGCCTATATATACCTACCTAACTACTGGGGGGAACTATATACACCTACCTAACTACTGGGGACCCTATGTACAATGACATAACTAGTGTGGGCCCTATATACACCTATCAATCTACTAGGGGGCCTATATATACTTATCATCCTATTGGGGGGCACTACATACACCTATCTAACTACTAAGGGGCCCTATATACAAGTACCTAACTACTGTGGGCCCTATATACACATATCTATCTACTGTGGGCCCTATATACACCTACCTAACTTGGGGGCCCCTATTACACCTATTATTTTCTGGGGCCCCTTATACTTTTCCTAAAACTACTGGGGAGCCTTATACACCTACCCAACTATAGGGGCCTTTAAAAACCTACCTAAAACTGGGGGGGCCTATATACACTACAAAACTAGGGGGCCCCTATTACACCTACAAAACTATTGGGTGGCCCTCTTACCCTACCAAATACAAAGGGGAGACCTTTAACTACTGATAGTGGGGACAGGCCTATTACCCCGAACTAAGCTACTACAGGAAGTATTTACCTACTACCAACTGGGTCTGTACTTACTTTGATTATTTCCTATGGGGGGAGCTACATTACCACCTCCCTCCAGGGGGTTCCATGTCCTCTTACTAGAGGGGGCCCTATATTCCTACTATAGAGAGGGCCCTATATAAATACTTAATGAAGGGGCCCATAATATTTATTCCCCTACTAGGGGGATTATGTACTTATCTACGGGGAAATATTGGGGGGCATGTTGTTTTTTTGGCTCCAGAACATAAATTTTTTATGGTGCTCATTAGTAGTGTAGAATGGCCCCGAAAGTAAAACCTGTTTAAAAATGGGTATTGTTTAGAAATTTAGCTCCAATACAACATCAGGTCAGGTAAAAACCCGTTTTAAATTGGGTTTGGGTTCCCGCAGTAATGTCTCAGTTTTGCCCTCCCCCAGTCATAAATTGTGAATCATAGGCTGGGTACGAGCCTCCAGAACACCCCCCACTTGGGCACATTACAAAGTGGGGTGGGGGCCTCATAATTCTAATTTTTGCAGTGCACCTGCTCTACTTTAGAGTAAAAGGGGTTTTGGGCAGTTTTTGGGCTGAAAAGGACACAAGAATTGACACAGCCAGTACTTAACCCCCTCCTGTGGATAAATGTTGGAAACCAACCAATATCTTCCCTGGATTGGGGGAGAGGACGACGCAGTGGGCCCGCTCCCGAGAACCCGGGTTTTACAGCCCTTGTTTGTGACTTGAAACCCCGGCTTTTTTATAGGGATAAACTTATTGATAGTTTTTTTACCCGTGTTAAATGAGGCCCTTTTGCAACCCAAATTTTTGGGACTAGGGTGGCTGCGCTTGCCTAAGATGGACTGTGCCCCAAAAAGCAGCAATAGCCCTTGTGCGCTCCAGTGCGCTCTCGGTGGAGCTCAGAGGCTGCACCTGGAAAAAGTGTCTATCTTTGTCCTAGTTGGGCTAAGGCCCATTTGTCCCCTTATTAATACTGGACTGTATGGACATTACCCTATTCACCGTTATTCTCCCAACCTTCTATCTGTGTAGGCACAGGTCTACCCCTAAATTTTAATTATGGTTTATAATGTATATTTTATTATATTTAGTTTTTTATTTAATTTA
>JAODAL010078441.1:0-12914 GCA_025379985.1 Phyllomedusa bahiana
CAAAATTTTTTGTTCCATTTTGCGGAAACCCTCTTTTACCCCATATCTTTTTTGTAAATGGACTGCCCGTGCACCACAACGGACATTTACCCCGGGGAACGACACTTTGTAATGCACCAAAATACGGGCTTTGTGCGACCCCGTAGCAAAATGCCCAAAATTGGGGCGCCTTAAAAAATGCCCCAAATGCGCCCCCGGGGAAAAGAGCCCGATAGACCAATCATAACTACCAAGAATCTTGTGCCTAGTGTTGAAAATGCTCCTTTTTTATGAAAATCCCCCCTTTTTGATACAGTCCATTTTAGGCGCTTTAAGTAATCATGCAAGGGTATACCGACCCAATTTTTAGAAAGTATCGGACTTCGGCGCACTTTACACTAAATTAATGCGCCAAAAACTGGCAAGATACGCCACTTTTCGGACTAGTCGCCCTAAATGCCTGGAAAAATGGTGCTGTTATGCAATTTTTCACATTTTTGGGGGGTTGCAGAGTACATCAAATGGTCAATGATATCATTAAAAAGTGCATATGTAATTTTTTTTTTTCTTATTCAAAAGCTTTATTAAGAAAAAACAACAAGTCATGTAGACAAAACAGAACAATTTTTTCCCGGGATAATAATTAAACAAAATTGTGCACTTATTTCCCCCGTAAAAAACAAACAAAAAACTTCCAAACTTCCCAAAAACAAATAGCACTTTGCACCCGCTGGGGACGCTCAGGACCCCTACAATGCCTTAGTCTAATTTACTAAAATTAGAAAAATACCTTATTAATAAGACACGTCATTAAGGAAGGTTTTGTGAAATCTGAAGAAACCAATGGCTCTCGGCCAAAAAGTCGCCCGGGGTTGGCATGGCAACTAACCCCTTGGACCTTATAACTCAAACCCTCAATCTACCCTGGAGAATAAGCCTGGGAAGGGGTGATATATCCACCAACAGGGGCCGGGCCATTCTGGCTCGCCTCCGCATACAAAAAAAAAAAAAAAACAAGCACGAGTCCCCAAAGTAACACCACTCCTTCTAGTATCAACATCTACCTGCCTCATATCCAATGAGTCCAGATCTCGATACATAATTTTTCAAAAACTCAATGTAGGGATATTCCGACGATGCACAGAAGGTCATCCAAACAACCAGTTACCCGAATCGTCATCCTCGTTCCCCCATCTGCCCCATTTCCCAGCTTTGCAAGAAGAAGAGTTCCTTGTACCAACGGGATGGAGGGGGTCCCCGTGGACCCCAAAGTCGGGGGATAACCTCTGGCCGCCTAAGCATAAAAATATCACCCCCCCTAAGCGATTGACCGGAAGGGGAATAATGCCAAAAACAAAACCCCCCGGGTCATTCTGGATTTTTATCCCCGTGGTCAGGTAAATGACTTTAATTACCTTACCCAGAAGCTCTGCAATTTCGTACATTTCCACCAAATTTTAACCCATTGTGCCCCCTCTAGACCACCCCTCCACAACTACTCGGGACAGAGGGAAAAAGAGTGGAGCAGGGGGGGACTCTATACCCCGAAAGGAATTTTAAAGTTTAGTTTTTGCACCCTTCAGAGCCATTGCTTTTAAGAGAGTATATTTGCTTTCTCCCAAATCTTCCTCTACATGGCTCACCAATTCCCGGGACCACGGACGGGTAAGCCGCTTACCCCTGTAAGGGTTCGAAGAAGCAATTCGTAGACTCGTGAGACTGCATGACGAAAGGGGAGACACCCACACCATCCCCAAAGGAGTCAGTTTCTATGAAGTTCATATGGACCTATCCTAACATAGAAGAAAGGGCATCTGTCCAAAATTGAACCACGAGAGAGAAGGGATGAAACACGTCCTGTCCTCTGTTTAAGGTTCAGCCCGGGCATCCAGGAGGCCTTTAAAAAATCTCGGTTACATATCTCCTCCTACCAAAAAGGGCATATGTAATTTGATCAAATTGGCACTAAAAGCCTACTTTATGAAGCCAAATAAAAAAATCGGGATCCGCTGAGGGAATTTTGGGATCAAATAAAATTTCCTTTTGGTTTTTTTCCCTTGGGTTCCCAAATTCTTTATCAACAGGTGAAACTAACCTTAAAACTAACCCTATCCCCCTCCCTTCATCCACATCCTCTCTCTCTTCACCCTTGGTCAAACTTGATGGACATATGTCTTTTCTCAACCATACTATGCATTGGATTCTAAATGTCCTGTCGTCTGTATGGGTTTTGGGCCGCCGGTGCGCTGATTTGTTTTTGAGAATTCTTTTTGGAGTCGTTGGACCCCCCTAAAAAATTTGCAGATGGAGGCGCGGGCTAACTCTAGTTTTTCTTCTTCAAGCTTTAGTGCTGCCAGGACGTGGCTCCCAGGGTTGCGCTCGGAGCTTTCTTTCAATGACTTCTCTGTTTCAGTCCCCGCAGCAGCTGTTTGGTGTTTTTTTTTACGTCTGCGTCTTGCTTTATTTTTGAGTCTCCTCCTTGTGCCCCTGAGTCGTCATTTATTCGAGATTTGGGGGGGTGCCAGTAGAGAGAAATATAGCAAAAATTGTGCCATGTATGAAATCACGTCCAGACTCCCCCGCGTCACCTTGCAGAATGAGATCCAGATACACTGGCTCCGTTTGCCTGCAGAACAGTCAGAGGGATTCGGGACTCTGGTACAGAAATATTTAGAAAAGTAGCAAGGCAGATGGTTCGGGTTAACCCTACACACAGACTTTCCACAGCTTCAGTTTCAGATAGTGTAAGAACTACACAAAAAAACCTTCATGAGGAACAGATTCATTTTAACCCCTTGTCTTACTTCTTCCGTTTTGCCCGGCTCCACTGTCCGGACAGCTCGCTTCTGCATGGCGACATCAGACCGTGGCACGTGGCCGCTGGAGCAGTGATGTCCCCGCTCTGATGAAGCAAGAACTAAACAGGAGAGCGGCCGTGATTTCTGTATCCATGATTTGTTTAACCAGGCTCCGACTGGCCCACAGGGGAATAGGAGGAACCCCCGGTGGATCCCTGACCATGGCTGACCTGGAGTTGTTGTTTTTAACTGCCTGTACATCCTTAGAAGAGGCAAAAAAAGCATGAAAAGAGAGGCCAAAAGCAAGAGGCAGAGTATAGGAGGCCTGGACAGTAATTTACAGTACCTGTAGGGTGGGCCCCTAAGATAAACTCCATTGGTGGGCGCATAGACCACTCAACTGGAGGGACCCTAGAATCAACTCCACCTGTGGACCCTAAGCTCCCCAGTCCGACACTGAGTCTGTTTCTAAATGGTTGGAGAATGGGAAATGTTTCAATCCATTAAAAGAATAGTGGAGAAGAAACTGTAAAATATAGGCCAGGTAGTAGAGAAGAAGCTGGTAACTACAGGATAGTTAGTAGAGAGGAAACCGGTAACTACAGACCAGTTAGTAAAAGGAAACCGGGAACTACAGACCAAATTAGTAGAGGGAAAAACCTGGTAAAAAACGACCAATTTTGTAGAGAAGTCGGGAAAAAAATTAAAAGGCCAGTTAGTGGGGAAGAAGCCGGTAACCTTTTTGGATAGTTTAAAAGAAAGAAAGCTGGGAACTCCCCGGGCCCGGGTTTGTAGAGTAAAAATCGGGGAAATTTTTGGGTAGTTATAGAGGGAAATTGGGTAACGCAGGCCATTTAGTAAAAAAAGAAGAAGCCCCTAATACAGGGCCCGGGTTGAAGAGAAGAACTGAAACTTCAGGAAGTTTTGTAAAGAAGAAGTCCCGGAACTACAGCCATTTTTTAAAAGAAGAAGTCAAAAAACTACAGGCCGGTTTGTAGAGAAGAAGTTTGGGAAAATACAGGCCCCTTATGGAAAAAAAAAGCGAAAACTTCAGGATAGTTTTGTAGAGAAGAAAGGGGGTTTAAAATTCAGGCCAGTTTTTGTAAGGGAAAAACCTTGGGGGAACTACAGGCCATTATAGAGAAAAGCCGGTAACTACAGCCCGTTAAATAGAGAAAAAGGGCAATAACCCACAGGCCAGATAGTAAGAAGAAGTCGGAACACAAGGGCCGGGTTAAATAAAAAGAAAAAAGTCGGTAACTTTCAGGCCAATTATTAAAAAAGGGAAACTGGTAACTAACAGGCCCCGTTATAGAGAAGAAGTCAATAACTACAGGCCAGTTTTTAAGAAAAGGCCCCCAACTAAAAGGCCAAATTAGTAGAGAAGGGAAAGGGGGTAACTACAGGCCAGATAGAGGAAGAAGTCGGTAACTACAGGCCGGTTATAAGAAAAAGCTGGGAAATACAGGCCAGATATAGAGAAAATTTTGGGAAACTACAGGGGCCCGGTTTGTAAAAGAAGAAGTTTGGGAACTACAGGGCCGGGTTTGTAGAAAAATAAGGGCCCGGGAAATACAACCCCGTTAGTAAAAAAGAAAGTCAAAAAATACAGGGCGGTTTGTAAAAAGAAGAAACCGGTAACTTCAAAAAGGCCCTTTTGTAGAGAAAAGGTGGTAAAAACAGGCCAGTTAATAGAGAAGAAGGCGGAAAAAACAGGCCAGTTAGCAGAGAAAAAGCCCGGAAAAGAAAAGCCAGTTTTTAGAAAGAAACTGGGAACTACAGGCCATTAGTAGAGAAGAAAACTGGTAACACAGGCCAGTTAGTAGAGAAAAAAAAATTTTTTTAATAACACAGGGCCCGATAGTAGAGAAGAAGTCGGTAAAATACAGGGCCATTTTGGAGAAGAAGCCCCGGGAACTACAGGCCCCGTTTTGTAGGAAGAAGTTTAAAACTTCAGGGTATTTAGTAAGAAGAATTCCCGGTAACTACAGGCCATTAGTTTGAAAAAAGCCCAATACTACCGGCCGGTTAGTAGAGAAAAAAGCCGGTAACCCACAGAACCCGAAAAGTAAGAAGAAGTTTTTTAAAACAGGCCAGTTTTTAGAGAAGAAGCTGGGAAAATACAGAACAATAGTGAAAAAAATCGGTAAATCCCGGAAAAGTTAGTAAAAGAAGCCGGGAACAACAGACCAGATAAAAAAGAATTCGGAACCCACAGACCAGATAGTAAGTAGAAAGTCGGTAACCCCACAGACCAATATTTTAAAAAGAAACCTAAAATCAGAACAGATAGTAGAGAAGAAGCCAGAACTTCCCGGGTAAATTTGTAAGAAGAAACTGGAACTTTCAGACCAGTTAGAAGAGAAAAAGCCCGGGAGCTACAGGCCAGTTAGTAAAAGGGAAAAAGCCCCGGGAACTACAGACCAAATTTTTGTGGGGAAGAAGCCGGTTTAAATACAGGGCAATAGTAAGAAGAAAACCGGAAAATAAAAGCCGTTAGTAAGAAAATTCCCGGGAACTACAGGCCGGTTTGAGAGAAAAGGGAAACCGTAACTACAGGCCGGTTAGTAGAGAAAAGCCGGTTTCTACAAAGGGCCCGTTAAATAAAAAAAAGAAGCCCCGGGAACTACAGGCCCTTATAGAGAAGAACCGGTAACAAAAGGGCCCGTTTTGTGGAAAAGAAGCCGGAACTAAAAGTCAATAGTAGAGAAGAAGCCGGAAACCCAAAAAACCAATTTGTAAGAAAAAAAGTCGCAACTACAGGCCGGTTATTTGAGGAAAAAGCCGGAACTACAGGCCTTTTTGTAGAAAAAACCAAAAACTACAACCAATTTTGTTTGAGAAGAAGCCGGTAGCTACAGGGCCCGATAGTAGAGGAGAAGCCGGTAGCTAACAAGGGCCCGGGTTTAGAAAAAAAGACAATAACTACATAAACCAAATTTTAAAAAAGAAGCCGAAACCAAAAAGGCCCTAGTAGAGAATAAGCTGGTAACTAAAAAGGCCCAAATTTGTAGAGAAACCCCGGGAAAATACAGGCCAGTTTTGTTTTAAAAGAAAGTCGGTTTCTACAGGCCAGTTTGTAAGAAGAACCCGGTAACCCAAGGCCATTAGTAGAGAAAAGCCGGGAAAACAGGGCCCTTAGAAAAGAAAGACGTCATAAAATACAGGCCCTTTTGTAGAGAAAAATTCGGTAACAACGGCCATTTTTGTAGAGAAGAAGCCGGGAACTACAGGGCAGATAGTAGAGAAGAAACCGGTAACTACAGGCCGTTAGTAGAGAAAAGCCGGTTTAAATACAGGGCCCTTTTGAGAGAAGAAAATTGGTAACTACGGCCCGTTTTGTAGAAAAAGGGCGGTAAATACAGGGCCCTTTTGGGAAGAAGAAGCTGGGAACTACAGGCCAAATTAGTAGAAAGAAGTCGGAACAAAAGGGCCCGTTTGTAGAGAAGAAATCGGAAACTACAGGCCATTAGTAAAAGAAGAAATCTTAACTACAGGGGCCCTTTTTAGAAAGAACTGGTAAAAAATTTCAGGGCCCGTTTTTGTAGAGAAGAACCCCGGGACACAGGCCATAGTAGAGAATAAGCTGGTAACTACAGGCCAGTTAAATAAAGAAATGTTTGGGAACTACAGGCCATTTTGTAAAAAAGTCGGGAACCTTTCAGGCCAGTTAGGAGGAAGAAGTCGGGAACTACAGGCCATTTTGTAAAAGAAGAAGCGGAAAAAAAGGCCATTAGTTGAAAGAAACCCTTTAAATACAGGCCCCGTTAGTTTGAGAAACCGGTAACTTTCAGGCCAGTTAAATAAGAAAAAAATCGGTTAAATACAGGCCCCCGTTAGTAAGAAGAAGCCGTAACAAAAGGGCAATATTTGAGAAGAAGGGCCGGGGAACTTTCAGGGCCCGTTGTAAGAAAAGCCGGTAAAACAGGCCCGTTTTGTAGAGAAGAAGTTTGGTTTAAAAACAGGCCAAATTAGTAGAGAAGAATTTGGTAAAAAACAGGCCAGTTATTTGAGAAGAAGCTGGAACTACAGGCCCCGTTAGTAAAAGAAGAAGCCGGTAACTAAAAAGGCCATTAGTAAGAAAAAAAGTCGGGAACTACAGGCCATTAAGTTTGAAAAAAAAGCTGAAAACTTTAAAGGAAAAATTTTAAAAGAGAAGAAGCTGGTAACTACAGGCCAGTTTGTAGAGTAAAATCTGGGAACCCTTTTGGATAATTAGTAAGAGGAAAATTTATAACTGCAGGCCCCGTTAGAAAAGAAAAAAGCTGGTAACTACAGGCCCCCCCGTTTTTGTGGGGAAGAACTGGGAAAAATTTAGGATATTGGGGAAAGAAGAATCAGTAGCTAACAGACCAGTTATAGGAATAACCGGTAAATACAGGGTGGTTTGTAGAGAAGAAACCAGTAACTTCCCGGGTAGTTTTTTAGAGAAGAAGCCGGAACTTAAAAGGGCCCGATAGTGGAAAGAAGCCGGTAAAATACAGGCCAGATTTTGGAAGAAGCCGGGAACTACAGGCCGGGTTTGTAGAGAAGAAGCCCGGGAACTACAGGCCGGTTTTAAGAAGAACCGGTAACAAAAGGCCAGATAGTAGAGAAAAGCCCCCGGGAACTACAGGGCCCGGGTTTGTAGAGAAGAATCCCCGGGAACAAAAGGGGGCCCAAAAATAGAGAAGAACTGGGAACCCACAGGCCCGTTAAATGGAGGGAAAAAGTTGGTAAATACAGGTGGGTTTGTGGGGAAAGGGAAACGAAAACTTCAAAGGGTAGTTTTGTAGAAAAAGAAGCCGGGAAAATACAGGCCGGTTAGTAGAGGAATAGCCGGTAACTACAGGGCCCGATAGTGGAGAAGAGCCAGTAACCAGGCCAGTTTTGTAGAGAAGAACCGTTTCCTAAAGGCCGGTTTTGTAGAGAAAAACCGGGAACAACCGACCATTAGTAGAGAAGAACCGGTTTAAATACAGGCCGGTTTTGTAAGAAGAAACCCGGGAACCAAAAGGCCCCGAAAAGTAAGAAGAACCGGTAACAAAAGGCCCCGTTAGTTTGAGAAGAAGCCGGGAAAATACAGGCCAGTATTTTAAAAAAAAGCCGGTAACTACAAAGGGCCCAAAAGGGAAGAAAAAAGGGCCGGGAAACTACAGGCCGGGTTTGGAGAAAAGCCGGTTAAATACAGGCCGGTTAGTAAAAAAGAAGCCGTAACTACCGGCTGGTTTAAATAAAAAAGAATCCCTAAATTCAGGGTAGTTGTAGAGAAGAATCCGGGAAAATACAAAGGGCCCGATAGTAAGAAGAAGCTGGTAACAAACAGGCCCGTTTTGTGGGGGAAGAAATTTTGGTTAACTACAGGCCATTTAGAAGAGAAGAAAACTGGTAACTACAGGCCGGGTTTGTAGAGTAGAATTTAGTAACCCAAAAGGCCCGCATGGAGAAGAAGCTGGTAAATAAAAAGGCCAGATAATAGAGAAGAAGGGCCTTAAATACAGGCCAGTTAAAAGAGAAAAAGGCGGAACACGGGCCCGTTAGGAAAAAAAGAACCGGGAACTACAGGGCCCGTTAGAAAAGAAGAAGCCGGTAACTACAGGCTGGTTTTTAAAAGAAGCCGGGAACTACAGGGCCCGGGTTTGTAAAGAAGAAGCCGGGAACTACAGGCCCCCTTTTAGAGAAGAAGCCGGGAACAAAAGGGTGGTTAGAAAAAGAAAAAAAGCCCCGGGAACCCACAGGGGGCCCAAAAAAGAGAAGAAGCCGGGAACCCAGGGCCCGGTTTTTTTGAGGAGAAAACCGGTAACTACAGGCCGGTTAGTAGAGAAGAAAATCAGTAACTACAGGCCAGTTAGTAGAGAAAAAAGGGCCCTAAAACTACAGGGGTGGTTAGTAAGAAAAGCCGGGAACTTCAGCCCGGTTTTTTAGAGAAGAAAACCGGTAACCTACAGGGCCCTTTTGTAGAGAAGAAGCCGGGAAAACTAAAAAGGGCCCGGGTTTTAAGAAAAACCAGTTTAAATACAGGGCCAAAAATTAAAAGAAGAAACCGGGGAAATAAGGGCCGGGTTTGTAAGAAGAACCGGTTAAAATAAAAACCGGGTTTGTAAGAAGAAGCCGGTAACTACCCGGCCAGTTAGTAGGGGAAGAACCGGTAAATACAGGTGGGTTTTAAGAAGAAAACCGGTAAATACAGGGTGGGTTTTAAAAAAGAACCGGGAACTACAGGCCGGTTTTGTAGAGAGAAGCCGGGACTACAGGGCCGGTTAAAAAGAGAAGAAAACCGGTAACTTTCAGGCCCCCGATAGTAAGAAGAAACCGGGAACTAAAAAAGGCCAGTTTGAGAGAAGAAGCCCGGGAACTAAAAGGCCCGATAGTAAAAGAAGAAAAACCGGGAACTACAGGTCATTAAATAGAGAAAAACCGGTAAATACCGGGCCCGGGTTTGTAGAAAAAAAGCCGGTAACTACAAGCCAATTTGTAGAGAAATTTAAACCGTAACTACAGGCCCGTTTGAGAGAAAACCGGGAAAATACAGGCCAAATTAAATAAGAATAAGCTGGGAACAAAAGGGCCGTTTGTAAAAAAAAAGCCGGTAAAAACAAACCCGTTTGTTGAGAAGAAGCCGGAAAAAACAGGCCAGTTAGTAGAGGAAGCCGGTAAATACAGGCTGGTTTGTAGGGGAAAAAAGCCGGGTAACTACAGGGCCGGGTTTAGGGAGAGAAGAAGCCGGGAAAAAAACAGGCCCCAAAAGTATAAAAAGCCGGTAAAACAGGCCAATAGAAAAGAGAAGCCCGGGAACTACAGGCCCGTTTTAGAAAAAGCCGTAACTACAGGCCAAATTTTGTAGAGAAGAACCGGTTTAAATACAGGGCCCGTTAGTAGAATTTTAACGGTTTCTACAGGGGCCCCCTTTGTAAGAAGAAGCCGGGAACTACAGGCCAGTTTTAAGATTAAGCTGGTAACACAAAGGGGAGATAAGAGAAAAGCCGGGAACTTTCCCGGGCCCGTTAGTAGAGAAAAAGTCGGAAAATAAAAGGCCCCTTTAGAAGAAAAAGTTTTTGGGAAATACAGGGCAGATAGTAAGAAGAAACCGGGGAACTACGGGCAGTTAGTAGGGGAAAAGCCGGTAACTACAGGCCCGTTAGTAAGAAGAAGCCGGGAACTACCAAGCCCCTTAGTAGAGAAAACCGGTTTAACCCACAGGCCCCTTAAAGAAGAACGGGAACTACGAACAGATAGTAGAAAAACCGGAAAATACAGGCCCCTTTTTAGAGAAGAAAACCCGGGAACTACAGGCCAATAGTAGAGAAAACCTTTTAAATACAAGGGCAGTTTGTAGAGAAGAAGCCGGGAACTACAGGGCCCTTTTGTAGAGAAGAAGCCGGTAACCCACAGGCCAGTTAGTAAGAAAAGCCCTTTAACTACAGGCCAAAATTAAAAAAGAAAAAACTGGTTTAAATACAGGCCCCTTTTGTAAGAAAAGGCCGGGAACTAAAGGGCCCGGTTTTTAGAAAAAAGCCGGTAACTACAGGGCCCGTTAGTAAAAGAAAAGCCGTTAAATACAGGCCAGTTAGGGAGAAAGAACCGGTTTAAAACAGGGCCCGGGGGTTTGTAGAGAAGAACCGGGAAATTTCAGGCCGGTTTTTGTAGAGAAGAAGCCGGAACTACAGGCCGGGTTTGTAGAGAAGAAGCCGGGAAAATAAAAGGCCCGTTTAAAGAAGAAGCCGGGAACTACAAAGGCCCAAAAAGTATAAAGAAGGGGCCCGGAACTACAGGCCAGTTAGTAGAAAAAGAAGCCGGTAACTACAGGCCAGTTAGAGAGAAAAAAAGCCGGGAACTACAGGCCATTAGTAAGAAGAACCGGGGAACTACAGGCCATTTTGTAAGGAAGGGAACCGGGGAAAAACGCCAATAGTAGAGAAGAAGCGGTAACTACAGGCCAGTTAGTAGAGATTAAAACTGGGAACTACAGGCCAATTTTAAAAGAAGAAGCCGTAACTACAGCCCCTTTTGTAAAGATTAAGCGGGAACTACAAAAGGCCCGATAGTAGAGAAAAGCCGGTAACTACAGGGGGAGATAGGAAAAGGAAAGAAGCCCCTTTAAATAAGGGCCGGGTTTGTAGAGGAAATTTAATAACTAAGGCCAGTTATTTGAAAGAAGCCGGTAACACAGGCCAGATTTGTAGAGGAGAACCGGTTAAAATACAGCCAGTTATAGAGAAGAACCTGTAACTACAGGGGGTTTTTGTAGAAAAAGTCAAAACTACAGGGCCCTTTTTTTAAAGAAGAAGCCCCCAAACCCCCAGGGCAGTTATAAGAAGGAAATCAATTTAAATACAGGCCCCCTTTTTAGAGGGAAGAAGCCGGTAACTTTCAGGCCATTAGTAGAGAAGAAGTCAAAAACTACAGGCCCCGTTATAGAGAAGAAACCGGAAAAATACAGGCCCCGGTTTTAGAGAAAAAAGTCAAAAACTACACCAGTTTAGTAGAGAAGAAGCCGGAAAATAAGGGCCCGTTAAATAAAAAAAGAAGTCAATAACTACAGGGCCCGTTTTTGTAGGGGAAAAAATTCGGTAACTCCCGGCCATTTTGTAGAGAAGAAGTCAATAACACAGGCCATTGAAAAGAAGAAGCCGGGGAACTACAGGCCAGATAGTAAGGGAGAAAACCGGTAACTACAGGCAGATAGTAAGGGAAAACCGGGAACTACAAAGGGCAGTTAGTAGAGAATAAGCCGGGAACTACAGGGCCAAAAAGTAGAAAAAAAAGCCGGTAACTACAGAAGTTGTTTTAAAGGGGAATCGGTTTAAAAACAGCCGGTTTTGTAGAGAAGAAGCCCGGGAACTACAGGCCGGGTTTGTAAAAGAAGAAGCCGGAATAAATAAAAGGCCGGTTTTGTAAAAGAAGAAGCCCCCGGGGGGGAACTACAGACCTTTTTTGTAGAGGAGAAAACCAGTTTAAATACAGGGCCCAAAAAGTTATTGACCTCCCTGCAGCCGGCAGCTTCATATGTTTTATTTTTTTTGGGTGGTGTATTTTTCCTAAAACCCTGTTTCTTCTATATTCCTCCCGTTATCATAACTTGGGACCGCATGACTGCTGTAACTGCTGCAGAGTAAGAGGGAACGGGAATATTTCATCAACCCCCCTTTGTAATGTAATAACCGTCAGTATCCACCTGTATTACCCCTTTAAAAGACTATCTTTTTAGGTTATGTTACGCCGGTGATTCGGTAGCCGACCTGGACTTTATTAAAAAGGCGACCAACAGAAATCAAATGACTATTTGGAAGGGAGGTGGGTGTAAATGCTTGCCTGCTACTTGATTTGGGTTTAGACAGTTTCGGAACCCAGGGGAAATTTTTTGGACCTTTTAAAAAGGTTTTTCTCCTTCTCGTTCATCTCACCCAGTCCTGCTTTGTCGGTTTCACTTTTGAATTTTAGGGCGGTTTTAACGGACTTTTTTCTGGGTTTTCTACTGGCCGCCCGGGGGGACTGCTGAGGAAAAACCGGTCTGTAGCTAAGCAACCTGCGGCGCCTAACAAGAGATTGCCAAGGTCTGTACTATAGCGACCAGTGTGGGCCGCCATCAGGGAGGTTGTTAGGTTTGTAGCTTCACAGCCGGGGGGCCTATCAGAGAGTAGAAAGGTCGTACTATACGGCTGCGGCGCCTATCAGGAGGGGTTTGAACAGGGCTGTAATATAGAACCAGTGCGGGGACCACACAGAGTCGCACAGGTCTGTAGCTATAGCAACCAGCACTGGCGCCTATCGGGGGGGAAGAGGGCTTAGTATACAACCTGTGGCAGTATCGGGGGAGAAACCACAGGTCTGTACAAGGAAAACCCGCCAACAGCCCCCAAGGGGGGTTGAAAGGCTGTATCTATAGCAACCAGGCTGGCAGCCTAAGGGGAGATCGTCAGGTCTGTAGCTAAGCGAGCAGTGTGGGACCCATCAGGGAGGTTTTATTAGGTCTGTACAAAAGCGATAGCACTGGGGCCTACAGGAGAAAATAAACGGTCTTAGCTTTTGGGAAACCCCGCCCACCCACAGCCATCAGGAGGGGTTGAAAAAGGGCTGTAGATAAAGAAACCCTGCTGGGAGCCCTTCACAGAGATCGCACGGGCTGTAGCTATAGCAACCAGCACGGGAGCCTATCTG
>JAODAL010078442.1:0-12913 GCA_025379985.1 Phyllomedusa bahiana
ATTAATTTTTTTCCCTCAAGTTCAAATTTTAAAGGGAGCTATCCCAGGAGATCTCCACCTTTCCCTTCTGTATTTTCTCCTGCTATCTGCCCCCTGCAGAATCAGGCAGGACTTCCCCTTTTTATCTTTCCCTTTTTTGGGAATAGAATGACTCTGTTCGTTAACCCCTCGCCTTTGCTTTTACCTGTTTACGTGTTCCCTTTCTTTTTTAAGAGTGTCCCTATGGTGTTAAAAGAATTCTCCGGTTTCCCAGGGAGTTATGTTTTATACTCAGGTGTGCGGCTCATCGCCCCATTTTTCGATATGTAAATGTGGGTTAAATTTTTTTACGTATAATGTGAGGGGTTTGAACTCCCCCTTTAAGCATTCTTTACTCTGGTGAGATCTTACAAATTAAAGCAGACGTATCTTTCTTCAAGAAACCCTTTTGACTGTAGCGGACCAAAACAAAAACAAAACCTTCCTGTTTTTTTGGGCCCATGCAGAAAAAAAAGGCGGGGGTAGCGTTTCTAATCAAGAATTAAATTGCATTCTCTCCCCCAACAACCCTTTATTGACCCGAAAGGTCGCTTTATCATTCTAGTATGTACCTTGAACTCTAGACCCAACACACTAGTAGCTATTTATGCCCATAATGACAAACAAATTCCTTTTATCAAGAAGGTTATAAACAGAGCGGGGGACGTGAGAAGGGGGTGGTTTGATCCTTAGTGGAGATTTCAACCTTGTGCCCTGCAATGACATGGATAGATCCAGAATCAGAGGAAAGTCTGTCAGAGATCTCCACTCCCTATTTTTTGGGAAAGGATTACCGAGTTGGCGTTATTTACACACTTTGAAAGAGACTATTCCTTTTTCTTTGCTTTTAAAAATGTTTTTCCCGTATAACTTTTTTTTTTGGTTGATAAAATTTCTTAATGCTTATTCCTCAAAAATAGGGTTTTACACTTGGTCGGATCCGCCCCTGTAGCATGTTATAGAAAGTCCCTCCCCCCTTTCAAAACTCACTTAGCGTCTAAACAACTTTCCTTAGGATCCCACTTTTTAAAACCCCCACCTTAAAACCTTTTTTGACTTGAACACTGCCCTGGCTTCCTCAGACAGTATAGTCTGGTGTGCCCATAAGGCCTTTATTAGGGGGATTTTTATCCAACTGGCTAGCAGAGAAAAACGGAAGCGCCAGATACTTTTAGATGGGTTACTTGCTGATCTTGAGAAAGCGGACTCAGAGTTCAAGAAAGTCCCATCCCCTAAGAATAAAGAACGACTAGCTGAATTCAAAAACAACCCAAGATCCATTTACCTCCAGAAATACGAATTTAATTTAGCGAACATGAAGTGGCAATTTTACCTACAAGGGGATAAACCCAGCAAAATTTTAGCTAAAAGGATTAAATCCCAGAAAACACTCTCTAGAATCTCTCACAACCTTCCCTACTGGATCCAAACTCATTAATCCAATAGATATAGCCAATAATTTTGCAGAATACTACTCTAAACTTTATAATCTTCGTGCTTCTGAGAATGCACCCATGCCGTCCACTTCTGATATAAACTCATTTCTCCAATCTATTAAACTCCCTTCACTGGACTCATTACAACTAGAGGAATTGAACAAACCTTTTTCTGTAACTGAGGTCCAGAAGGCCATCCATATTAGTAAAACAAATAAGACTCCCGGACTGGATGGTCTTTCCAACGAATATTACCAGATTTTCGCAGACGTTCTGTCTACTCACCTCACTTCCCTATGTAATGATATTGCCTCTGGAGGTCATCCTTTGAAATAACTTCTTAAAGACACTATAACCACTATCCCGAAACCCGGTAAACCTTTGGATAGCCCGGCGAATATATAGGCCTATCTCACTATTAAACACCGACATTAAACTTTATGCCAAAATCATAGCTTTATGTCTTAACAATATTTTACCCTCTTTGATACATAGTGACCAAGTCGGCTTTGTCCAAGGCAGACAAGCCAGGGATGCAACAAGGCGTATTTTAGATTTAGTCCAGATCGACTTCTCCTCCTCTGATGATGTTGTACTCTTATCACTCGATGCAGAGAAAGCTTTTGACCGGGTGAATTGGTCATACTGTTGGGGGTCGTTTACCAACATTGGGGGGTTCACCCGTTTGCCCCGGTATTCCAAATTACGATTGGGGGAACATGTATCGGCCGATTAGAAATTGAGTCAGACACAGTTCTGGGTCAATTTCATTCATTTTTCCAAGCAATTCTGACAAAGCAAAGCATTACACACATATTTGTATAAACTCTAATCAAGATAAACGCAGGCGCAGTAGAGAAGAGAGGAACGGATGTATGTCCATATTTAGGCAGCTTCTAGGTACAGTTTATTGGTCCACACTGTCCCTGGGGAGAAAGTCTCTGGGATTGCTTTAGCCAAAACTTCAGTGATTTTCCAGTGAAACGAAATTTCCAGGAAAGGGAGACAATAGCTGGAGGTCACATCTTTTGAGGGAAACAGATAACAATGGTCACATCCTGAGCCTTTCTTAGCTTCTTCATATTTGCTGCATCATTTTCCACAAAATGTATTCCGCTCAGCTGAAATGCCTTATAAGGAGAAAAGCTTGGGATGTCATAGTTATGCATATAACACAATATTAGTTCAAACCTCTCTACCTTCACAATCCCCCCTAAAGACCAAGATTTTCTCCACTGTCCCTATTGTCCTTCCTGAAAACAAAAGAAAAGCATAGGCCCTTTTGGGAAACTGCTCACCCCCTGGGGTAAAGGGTGTGGATTTCTTCAGAAAAATTTGTGAGGAAACCCCTCTAAGGGGGGAAAATTCAACACGCAACTTCCATGACCTACCTAACAGTGTGAGGTTTTCCCCTGGAACGTCCCTTCAATCAGAGAATTGACTCTTGGTTCATACTTATGGGGGTCTTGGTAAGAGGGGATGTCTGTGGTGTCTCTTTCATCACTGCTCATCAGAGGCTCCTGTTCGTGCATAAGGAAAGTTCCTGAGGTGGCTGCTCCAGCTATCCTGGCCAATAGATTTTTGTAGAGAGGAATGCAGCAGCACAGTACAAACAGTAGCACCACTAATATAACTAGTAGTACCATGCCCACCTGCTGTAACCAGCGCTTCCAGCCTCCAGTCCAATCAGTCAGCCAGGAGGCCCAAGAAGTATCCACTCCTGAGTTCTCCTTAAGTTCCTTGGACAGACTCCTTATCTTACCTAGGGCGATAGTGATTTTTCCATTCACTCCTGTGTTGTCAGGTATATAGGTGCAGCATTCTTCACCTATCATGCCACAAACTCCTCCTTTCTCCGCCAGCACCATGTCGATGGCTAATCGGTTCTGTAAGGTCATCCTAGTATTGGGGCCTAATTCTTCATAGACTCCCTGAAACCCATCTCTACTGTAATTAACAAACCTTTGCTGATTATAATAAATGTAATTAATCCAGTCTACATTCTTATTAATTTGAACTTGGGGAATAATGGAAGCAAAACCTGCAGCAATCTGATCTAGCGCTTTATACTGATCTGGGACCCCCCTTGGCACTCCAATAGAATCTATATACACATTAGGGTCTTCCCCTGGAATACTGGGGGCTGCTCGTCTCTTCCTGCTTGGGGGGTCATCTAGGTGGGGGGCTGGATTCCATGGGTAAGCCTTGAAGGGCATGGAAAGCTTGATTAAGGTACACTGACCCTTCCAGGTAGCTGGCAACCCACTTCTCAGTTTCCCATCCCCACACAACCAGAAGACATCCAGGAGGGTCCCATTGAGATTCACCAGATTCCCACTGGTCAGGTTAACCTGGCAAAATCCGGCCGGGAAGACCCCCAATGATGCCTTTCCGTCTGTAGTATTGGGAGAGAGACAAGTGTAGTTCCCAGATGCTACCCACACCTCCCCAGGTGGTCTCACTTTGGGTTTGAAACTCACAAGGGGAAGCAGGTCCTTACATTCGGAACCATTTTGTTTTTTCAACAGGCTAATAACACACTCTGCATTATCTGCAGTAACTTGGTGATAGGGGTGTGTTTCCATGTGTGGGTTGGCACCGGCACAGGCCAAACACCCAACTGTTAGATTATGGGCCCTGACGGTGTATTTTACCCATTCTAGCCACAGGTTTTTCCGAGGAGAAACTTGGGTTTCAATAGAAAACACATCCTCCCACTGCATATTTGGGATTGGGACCACCTCTTCTACCGCTTTTTGGAGATTGTATTTCCCATCTGGGGGCACAGTGGGAGTGGCGGTGATGGGTCTGATTTTAAGATCTTTAAGTTCTATTACTCCTACTTTTCCGTTCAACAGTCCGGTATACACACCAAAAACATACTTTCCCATGTCTCCAGGGCTGGGGTGCTCCAAGTTAAGAACTACAGGGAACAGCGCATCGGTCGTATCACTCCCACCCAAGTATGTCGGTCCCCTGGTCAGAGTCATCCTGACCAGTAAGGACCGTCCTTTCGGGTCCTTGCGTGCCCGGGCTTCAGGAGGAGCATATCCCCAGTCTTCCCCCGTATTCCATCCTGCATCTGACCAGTAATAGCAATTTTCATTCCCGGGGCGTGTTACACACAAGTAAAATACCCCTGTCACAAAGGATCGAGGTCCATACCTGCGGGGAAAGACATTTTTCTGGCAGGGATTATTGGGGAATATATCACAAGCATCAAATGAAAAGGTTTGCACACTTCGGTTAATGTCCATCCAAAAAATCACTATAGCATTAGCTGCGGCTACGGGTAAAACTAATAAAAGGATATAAACAATCATTTTGTCACTGGGTCCCTTTTACAATGAGAAGCATGGATCCACGTGGGCTTCCCCTCCAATTTCACCGCAGTGGGGGTAATCAGGATAACAGTGAATGGGCCTTCAAATCTGGGCTCCAGGCAATTCCTCCTTAAAATGCCTTTTATGTACACTGGTTCTCCTGGTTCGAAATCATGTACCGTTTCCCCTGTGGATTCTGGAGACAACAGAGACTGCAGCATGCAAATTAGACAAACTCTTTAGACAATTCAATCACAAATTGTACAGTCCTGTCACTATTTTCCCCTAACTCTTGCTCCCTGACCTCAAACACAGAAGGAGGCTTCCCAAACAGTATCTCAAATGGGGTTAGGCCATGTTTTGCTTGTGGGGTGTGCCTAACGTGGTATAGAACAATTGGGAGAAGGTCTGGCCAGGGCAAGGGGGACTCAGCAGTCATTTTTGACAACTTATTCTTGAGGGTCCCATTCATTCTCTCTACCTTCGCAGAGCTTTTTGGGATGGTACGGCGTGTGGAGGCCCAAATCTACCCCTAACATGTTCCAAAGTTCTCGGAAAACCGAGGAAGAGAATGCTGGACCCTGGTCCGACTCGATCACCTGAGGAACTCCAAATCGACAAGCTATTTCAGTAATCAGCTTCTTTGCCGTCACTTTGGAGGTCATGTTGGTCACTGGGTAGGCTTCTGGCCATCCTGAAAACATGTCTATTGCAACCAAAACATATTCATACTTCCCACTCTTTGGCATCTGGATGTGGTCCACTTGAATCCTTTGGAAGGGATATTCTGGCTTCGCCAAGTGCTGCATGGGAACTTGAGCAGTTGGGGAAGGGTTGCAGGTGGTACAGATAGTACATGCTTGATTGTAGGCTGCAATCATGGAACTGATTCCTGGAGCATGGTACAACTTCTGCACATAGCTGAGTGCCTGATTCTTTCCACGATGAGTAGCTCCATGGGCCCAGGCTGCAATGGCAGGATACAGTCGTCTAGGTAAACAGACAAGGCCTTTGCACTTCCAAATTCCTCTTTCGAGAGTTGCTCCATCTTTCTTCCACTGTTGCTTCTCCTTTGCAGTTGCCAGATGTTGTTCTGCTGATATTCTTTCTTGGGGGGCCCAGCCGGGCTTCCAATCAGAGGCTGGAGTTATCAGTTCCTGTTGTTTAATGAATTCCTTCTTCTGAGCTCTGGTGGTTACCATAATGGGCTCAGGATCCAGCCACTTGGATGACACTACACCAAGAGCTGCTGCTTTTGCGGCTTGGTCCGCTGTCTGGTTTCCTCGGGTCTGTCTGTCTTTCACTTTGCCATGGGCCTTAACCTTTAAGATGGCTACCTTTGTGGGCAGTTCAAGTGCGGCCATTAGAGACTTGATCTGTACTGCATGCTTGACTGGGGTTCCCGCTGCTGTGATGAATCCTCGATTTTTCCAGATGAGTCCAAAGTCATGTGCTATGCCATAGGCATACCTTGAACTCGTTTCCTTTTATTGGCCGTCTTTCCTTTGGCCATTTTACAGGCTTCCTCCAGAGCTTGTAGTTCAGCAATTTGAGCTGAAAAGTGCGGGGGCAGTGCTTCTGCCATGAGGATTTCATCTTCTGTGGTTATTGCAAATCCTGTATGAAAAGTCCCATCTTCAGTAGCATATCTTGATCCATCAGTCCAGAGATCAAGATCTGCATGGGGGATCTCCTCGGTCACCACTGTGAATGGGGCAGCAGTCTGATCTTGCAAGGCGGTTAGACAATCATGGTGGTCATCATCTTCTGGGTCATAGTCCACTTCTGTCTCTTCCCCCCTGTGTAGTGGAAGAAGAGTGGCTGGGTGAGGGCAGCAGTAAAGAGCACTGTAAGCGTAGATGGCGCTGATGAGTCAAAATGCTTCGGCAAGGTTCTGCTGTAGGACTGGGAGCAAGGTCAAAGGGGGGGCCTAATAAGTACATCATGTACCAGGACGATGTCTGCGCTTATCCAGTAAAATCTGTGCGGCGTGTACAGCCTTCAAGCAGTTGGGCGCTGTCCGAGCAACTGGATCCAGACGTGCTGAATAGTATCCCAAGGGGCGTTGTTTCCCAGCATGGTCTTGAGTGAGGACTCCAGAGGCGTGTTACATGGTGATGTACAGGATATTAGGACACCAACGTTTAGTAAGGTCTGGATCTGAATCTTCAGGCCTTCTTCCTTGAGACAAACTGACACAGCAGGTACTGGCAGTAGTCCAACATCGTCCGGACCTTGAGACCATAAGTCCTGTGGTAGCTGTTGTAGAATGGTAGGTGGAATCTTGGTCATGGGTTCCATTAGGGACATCATAACTGCAGCGAAGGCCTTTAGGGCCCCAGCGGTACGCTATCCCATCTTCAGATGCCCGGGTCAATCAGGTCTAATTCCATGCCTTCTGGAGTATCCTGTATTTGTGCCATCATGAGCTGCAGAAGGTCCGCTTCAAGTAGATTCACAGGGCAGGTGTCTGATACTAGGAAACGGATCATCAAGTCAGGGAAGGGACCAGCATTAATTGGCATGGTGAGGGGCGACTTATGAATGCGACCCTCTACCCCAATACAGCTTAGGACATCAGAGGAGATCTGGACCTCAGGGGGTATGGCCTTCAGTGATAAATTGCATAATTTTGTAGGAAACATAAAGATACCGGAGGAGATAAGTGGGAGGGAGATGGACCGGCTTGTCATGATTGTGTCATCTATTTCATTAACCAAATCCAAAACATTAGTAATAGCAGATGTAAGCTGAGTTGTTTCCTTGTCAATATCTTTACCACTATAGACCGGTCCCACAGCATGGACCAAAAACGTGCAAGGGAGATCTCCTGCACCCGTCAGGATAGCAGATCCCGTATCCACTTGGCCCTTCTCCTTCAGATAATGCTCACAGTCCTGGCTAGCCTCAGAACCAGCTTTTTCCATAATAATCTGTGCCAACCCCCCTCGGTGTGACAATTGAGGGTTGGCGGGGTTAAAATATGGCTCCCACCGGTGAGGGGGTGATATCCCCATGACCCAGAGAGAACAGTACATGACCACCTTGCGGGGTTTTTAACATGCAACTGAGCTTGGGATCCCACCTTTCCAGATTGTACTCGGTCCCAGGAGGGGGATACAGAGCACGAGGGCCCCTCCCTATTCCCCGAAACCCCCCTTGACCAAACGCGGGTGAGACCACCGCACTGCGGGTCATCCACTCTCCCCCTGAGTTTCTTGGGGCTTTAGGGGTGGACTTAGGGAAGACATCATTGTTCTTTCAGTGCTTGTCTCAGCATGCTAGCTTATCTCCATGATTTATAATCATTACACAGAGCGTAATTATGCTTTTAGTCTCATATATATATATATTTCACCATCCTTTCTCTTCGATCAAACTACACGACTGCACTTTCTTTGACTGAGCGCTACAATTTCTCATTACACCTTAGAGCCGAGGGAGAAATGTCCCCGCAGCAGCTACCCCCCCTAACAGAGGCTTTGAATCGAAGCCAAGGTTATACACTCTGCCAGAATTTCAGTGTGAAAGATAACAAGTGATGTAGCTTGAACATAAAATTATCCCTGAATACAGTTTTTTTCTTACCTAACTAAAACAGAAAAATTTATCCCATACAGTTTTCCTTCCTTATCCTTCCCTCCAACACTTTCAACATCCCCAAAACCTTCTTTTTGCAAAACTTTTGGCCACTCGGAGGTGAGCCTGTGCCCTCCCAACCATCCTTTGTTCAGATAACTGCCCTCTTTGATTCCCCCACTACCTCTTGCCATTTAGATGGTTGCAATCTTCCCTTCTTTGGCAATCCCACCAACTTATACATTCGGAATGCATTTTTCACATACTTTTTCCCTTCTTTTCTACATACAATTTCTTCAACAGTCTCTGCCCCTTCAGGCAACTTATGCTCTTTTTGAAACATCTTAAACATGTTGGTGTTCTATGCTTGGGGAGTCTCCAAACCTGACAAAGACTACACAGCCGTGGCCACCGGCCTGTGCCCAGATCCCGGTCTCAACAACACAAGGATTCTATCAAAGTAATAAAAAGTCCCTCGCCTAACCAACAATAGTCCCACCCTTTGTTGCCACAATGTGGGGACCGTACCTTCCCGGTCTTTGCCAGAACATATATGTATACTTATATATGTTTCAGAATAATCCCTAGTGGATTATTTCTAACCCGGACCCACCTGAATATTCTAGCAATAAACAGATCTTGTCCCAAAATAACCCGGAGACTCCCGTACCACTCAACAATTAACCTTAGAGACTGTGAAGGTTCCCACTATATGTCAGCAACCATACCGGGCAAAGGGGTTAGTGACTACAAACAGTGACAATCCGAACTACTGGAAGTCACAGCAAAACAAAGTTCGAAACGTGACCGGGCTGGATCAAAGTTTTCTAGGTTGAGTCACTTTATTGTGACCACCCGCGGACCAGATACCACAAGCAATCTACTAACCGGGAGACATCAAATGGCCAACGGCAGTTAAATACATATAGATGCATCAACTTACCGAGACCTTTAGAGGCTGCAGTCCTCAATTTGATATCCTCCGATCCTCAAACGCCCGTGGCAGGTTCGGGTCCTCAGGGGTCCTAGATCCACCGCAGATCACGCCCCACGGATGCGGCGCCATAATGTTGGGGGTCGTTTACCAACATTGGGGGGTTCACCCGTTTGCCCCGGTATTCCAAATTACGATTGGGGGAACATGTATCGGCCGATTAGAAATTGAGTCAGACACAGGGTTCTGGGTCAGATTTCATTCATGTTCCAAGCAATTCTGACAAAGCAAAACATTACACACATATTTGTATAAACTCTAATCAAGATAAACGCAGGCGCAGTAGAGAAGAGAGGAACGGATGTATGTCCATATTTAGGCAGCTTCTAGGTACAGTTTATTGGTCCACGTTGTCTCTGGGGAAAAAGTCTCTGGGATTGCATTAGCCAAAACTTCAGTGATTTTCCAGTGAAACGAAACTTCAGGAAAGGGAGACAATAGCTGGAGGTCACATCTTTGAGGAAACAGATAACAAGTGGTCACATCCTGAGCCATCTTAGCTTCTTCATATTTGCTGCATCATTCTCCACAAAATGGATTCCGCTCAGCTGAAATGCCTTATAAGGAGAAAAGCTTGGGATTTCATAGTTATGCATATAACACAATATTAGTTCAAACCTCTCTACCTTCACAATACGTCCGGTTAGTGTTGGAGCGCTTTGGCTTTTCGGGTTTTCTGCTAAACGCAGTCATGGTTTTATATACCTGCCCGTCGGCGCAAGTGCTTACTTCTTTTTTTCTCAACTCCTTTCGACATCACCAATGGTAACCGCCAGGGTTGTCCCCTTTCCCCTTTAATTTTCGAGTTATGCATGGAACCCCTAGCAGTATTTATTAGATCTAATCACTCCATAACATGGCTTTCAGTTAATAAGGTCAACCATAAAATTAGCCTTTATGCAGATGACGTGTTGTTAATTATCACTAACCCAAGTTCAATTCCAGAAATCCTTCACACTTTAAATAAGTTTTCCTTCCTCTCATTTTATAAATTAAATACTTCCAAAACAACCCGATTCCCAGTAAACAACGCCTCCTCCCAAAGAAACCAGTTGAATCTATTTGGTTTTAATTGGTCGGATTTGTTTATCACTTACTTAGGGATCAAAGTCTTTGCGTCCCCATCTCAGACTTTAGAGAACAATTATATGACTCCATATGACATTTTGGATTCTGAAACCAAACGCTTATCTGCTTTAAACTTATCTTGGACAGCTAGAATAAACGTATACAAAATGTCCCTCCTTCCTAAATTTATATATATATATATCTGTAGGACGATTCCTTATCTAGTTCCATCATCAATTCTTTGTAAACTACAAAGTATGTTATACAAATTCAAATGGAATGGTCGCAGACCAAGGATTTAGAAAGACATACTGTTTTATAGACATGATCAAGGTGGATTAGCAGTTCCTAATTTAACAGTCTACAATGATGCGATTCTTTTGGAACAAGCCTTCTTTCTTTGGTGCTCTTCTCCTACTTTACCTTGGGCCCAACTTGAATCCTCATCCTTTACGCCCCGTTTAGTTAGGCACCATTTATTAGCGTCATTGTTAGGTTGCCCCACTCCCGATGCTAGGCTGCAATCCTTATCAGACCTATTTAATGTATGGTCTAAACACTGTGTAACGCACTCCTGGATCCCTCTTAGTATGAAAGATGTCCCACTTTCTGCACTTAACTGCTGGAACATAAGTTTCTCGTTCCATCTGTGGGAGAATTACAACATATCCTTTTTGGACCAGCTCTTTAAAGGTCCAACTCTACACTCCTTCTCGGAACTAGCCACTTCTTTCCGGCTCCCTAAGTCTATGTTTTTCCAATACCTACAACTCCGCCATATCATTCAAGATATACATTGGCCCCAATCCACTCCTCCGGACCCCAGTTTTTACAATTTCCTTAGTGGAAAACTGGGCCGTGGGAAAGGCCTCTCCCTGATTTACCAACTGATTATAAAAATGTACAAACCCATGAAGTTTTCTACCATCCTTAAATGGGAAAAAGAACTTAACTGTAGCCTTTCTGTAGACCAATGGCAACAAGCTTTTTCCCTCCCCCGCAAACTATCCAAATGCTCCAATCACGCAGAAATCATGCACAAAATTCAACTCCGGTGGTATTTGCCACCTACGAGACTGGCCCACATGTCTTCAGGATCTTCAGATCTATGTTGGAAGGGTTGTGGGCAACAGGGCACGTTGCTTCACGTATGGTGGGGTTGCCCTTTTATTAAAACTTTTTGGCTCTCAATAGAGGCGCTGTTGTCCGAAGTGCTACAGATCTCCATCCCCTTAAATCCGGAACTTGTGTTCCTAGATATAGTCTTAGCTGAGATCCCTCCTATGCTTAGGACTATTTTCTTTCATACTCTTATAGCAGCTAGGGTAGTGATCACGTCCAGATGGAAGGACCCATCTCCATCCTCCCTCTCAGAGGCAATTTGACATATAAATTTCAATTGTTCATGTGAAACAAGACTGATAGATTCCCCTGCTGCTTGCCTTAAAAAACGGACACTCTGGGAGCTATGGATAAACTCGAAATACTATAACTATAAGTTCTTCTGATTGGAGTCACATTTCTCCTCGCATTTCTATGCTTACTCCCGCTCTCTTGAACATCCCACACATAGAGACACACTATTTTCTTAGTTTCTTCAGTTGTCGTTTATTACTTTACGATGCTTTACTATTTCCTGTTAAATAAGAATGTCTTTTAACCTCGTTTACACAGATGTGCCTGATTTCTTATGTAACATTCTTATTTAACAGTTGTTTGTGATCTTACTTTTGATTTTGATCAGTCGTACTGTGGAGTATATGTACCTTTTGCATAGCCTTTCTTTTCAATAAACATATTTAAAGAATCTTTGACTTCTTGTATTTTCAACATATCCTCACCTCCTAGTTCTTTAACTCCCATTCACTTTAATAGAAGATACAGAAACAAGTGAACGCTACAAGCTTGGCTTTTAACATAACCTTAGCCACCTCTTTATTTAGTCCATATTGAAGCCACCATTTAGACATATGGGCCAGTGTCAAGATGATTACATCAGGTGTGGAAATTATCTTTGTTCCACTCCTTTATCCAATTAAATGCCTCCTCCGAATTATATTATTATTATTGCTGCCGACAGCCGGAGCTCGAGAAGTATGACCCATACACTTTGGCTGGGACATGAAATCTGAAGTTTAATCACAGTAAATTACATTCCAATAGAACTTTTTAATCACATGACTATTCTATCACTACATGATTGGTTAATTGGTGGTCGCTAAGAGACCAATTATAATTTGCATGTACGTATGAAGCATTAGCTGATATGACACATTCCCAAACGCTCTGTATCATCTGGGGGGAGGGGGAAGGCCTTGAATTTCTTGCTTCTAGCGACACCGCATCTGTCTCAAGGAAAGCTGTGTGAGAGATATCTGATACTTCGATAAGGATGTATAGCAGTAAAAACAGTTTAACAAACTATCTGATGAGCTTAATAAGAATGTAATGATGAAACAGACTGTTGATATTTTTTTCCTTAATTACCAACTTGT
>JAODAL010078443.1:0-12913 GCA_025379985.1 Phyllomedusa bahiana
ACAAAACTGTAACATGCACCAGAATCATCAATACTTTGATAAATGTGGTGTGCGGTCAAGGGCGCGGCTTAGCACGCGAAGCCATTTGCTAAAAGAAAGTGCAAAAATTTTACCACATTAAGTAAGCCAACTAATAGAAGGTGTAAAGTTAGACTAGACAGTCTAACCCTGAACCAATATTATCAACACTATGATAAATGTGGCACATTGTAAGACTGTCTAAGAGTCATGGGAAAGGAGCTGAGAAGCTCAGGCGCCCTCTATAGGATGTAACAAATCCTCAATTTGCTTTTGACCCACTGGGTTTTTGGAAAGCAAAAGGGATATTAGCCAAGCCAGCATCACCCATCTGCAGACAGCTGTTTCGGGGTGTTTGCCCCTCGTCGGTGCAGAGCAGGCGATGCTGTCTTGGCTAAGTGGGAGGCAATGAGTGGCTCAGAAAGGGAAGATCTCTCCTTAGGGAGAGCGCCATATAGGCGTGTGGTGATTCGAAATTGCCTTTTGCACTCCACGAAGCATCTGCATATCACAAGGCAATATGGGAAAAGAGCTGAGAAACTCAAATTTCCCATAATGCCTTGTGATATGCAGATGCTTTGTGGAGTGCAAAAGGCAATTTCGAATCTCCACACGCCTATATGGCGCTCTCCCTAAGGAGAGATCTTCTCTTTCTGTCTGAGAGTAACACTGTATTGATAAATCTGCCCCAATGTAAAGTTTGAAGTTTACAAGTGAACATATGGAAAAAATGTAAATACATGACTGTGCACTACTAATATATGTAAAGTCTGTAGATAGTGGCTTCACATAGGACTGGGAAAGTGCCCACTTTTTTGTGCTTATGCAAACAGCAAAACAGTCATGCAGAATAAACCCATTTTACAATGTTTACAACCAAAATAATCAGAGTCTGCTGCATCTCTACCCTCATCCTGTGACTGTAATAGTGCCTTGTTCAGGAAATCATTTGCTTCACAGTGCATTATCAGCCCTCCATTCCATAGAAGTGCTTAGCTCATCCCCTCCCACCTCCCTCTGCTTCCAAATTCTTTCTTCCAAGCTGTAATTGAATCCACTTACAAGTGAGGGTTTACTGTGTGTGAGGAGGGGAGCTGGAGGTCCTTCAGTTTCAGTTGCTTATTGCATAATAGAAGCATTTACATTTGGTCTCCTCTGTTGTCCCATATCTACTCTTCTGCAACTTTATATAACCCGTACACAGATGAACTGACGGGTACCCTGCCCATCGCCTGTCACTGGCCAAGGAGAAACCTGGTAGGCAGTGTTTTTTTCTTTGATTTGATTGCTTTAAATGATATTTGCATAAAGTTAATTATTTGCTTTGGAATCTTCAGTGCCTGCAGTCAGAGTATTATATTGGTAAGATTTATACCAGGAAATGTTTGTATTTTGTTTTTGATACCTGAGAAGTGATGCAGAAATATGTCAACATGTGACTTTGCAAAAATTGTCTCATGAAGTATGAAGAATACATTCAAAATGTAAAGCTGGCAGAAATAAAATATGGGTCAGAATGCCAAAGTGTGAGAAACAGAATGAGAAAGAGGCCAGTTTTACATTCACAAATCCTAGCACGGCTATGGGTTTAATGACCCAACCCAGTATCATTCTATAAATCTTTGATGCTATTAGTTCAGGGCATTAGATGAGGAGATGGGATGAGAGAAGAAGCTGTAATAAGAGAGAAAAAATGCATTAGGATTATGTTTATGTAAAACCTGGTGGTGACTGAGACTTGGAGAGAAGATGAAGCGAATGGGAGAGATGCAAGTGTAAGGAATGAGAGATAAGAAGGAGGGAAATAATGATAGAATAAGAGAGACTTTGAGAAAGAATTAAAGAGATCGAGGAATAGAATGAAAGCGGGTGAGAGAATATCATGCAATAATAAGAGATAAATAGGATGATAATGGGAGAGAGAAAATAAGAGAAATTAAGAAAGGGAGTGAGAGTAGAAGGAAAATATGTGAACAATAATGAATAGAATTAGAGAGTAGAAGAGAGATAGAATTAATTAGAAAGAATAAGAGAAAGAAGGAGATGGACAGAAGTAGAAAGATTGAGAGAGTTAACGGAGGAGGGATATCACAAGATACAGGGACACCCCTTTATCCGCTGGGGTTACGTTCCAGAAAAGTGTGATGGATAACGAAACGACGGATAACGAGGCAGAAAAAAAACCTACTGTACAGTACATTATAATGTAATAATGTAACAAGGCTTTAAAGAACATTGTAAGCAGGATACAGTAAAGAATGATGTGGCTTTATGGCACCAACTAAAGTAGCTGCAGTGAATAAGGGATGGTTGTATACTCATGGATATTGAATATGAAATGTTGTATCTGTGAAGCGAAACAATGAATAACGATGGCAAAATTGATGGTGATGTAACTGAGAAATGATGGATACCGAAGCGTTGGATAATGGGTTATTACTGTATAAAATAAGGAAGGGAGAATGAATATATCTAAGGCCTCCAGAAAGGATCCATGTTGGACTTCATGTTGGTAGATATTCCTGCAGAAGAAATGGAAGATTTTGCCTGGCTTGGTGAGTCAGTGTTAATGGGCATGTCCAATGTTAATGGAGAAATATAGCTTTTCCTGACAATGGTCTTTGTATTGGAGGATTGGGTGAGTAAGGTGAACAATATTGGTGATATAAAAGAAGAAGATTGTGTGATCCTGTTAGCTTAAACACCACTACATTACTGAAAGAGATGTTGAGGTTGCAGGAGAAGACCTGTCATCTAGAAAGAGGTTTTCATCTTAAAACTGTTTAGCAGAAGCAGTCCGCATAGTGGTATTCTTCAGCCTGGTGCACATTTGTCTACTGAGGGCAGGAATGTAGGACCAGCATAAGAAGGAGCAGAATTTCTGGTGTTGTAAGGAAGACAGTGTCATAATGACCAATGGGCCAAGTGCCACATGAAGACCTACTCTCTGAGTTAACAAGCAGCAGTTAAAAGTACCCCTGCAGCTCATTACTCTCAGCAAGCCTGTAGAGACTAAAAGCTTAGAGGGGTTGTCTCACTACAAGGATTGATTTTTATGTTAAAGATATTGCAAAAACAAGTCACTTTGCAATATGTGTTCATTACCAGTGTCCTACCTATTCCTAAATATCCCCTCATGTATGGGCTACATCAGCTCCTCAGGTCACTAGATCTACAGATCTGTTTAATCTTGCTTCATTGACTGCAGGCATTGGTCGCTATAGCTACAGTCCTGGTGTCCTCAGCAGCTAGTCACTGCAGGCCAGTAGTAGCCAGTAAAGTCTGTAAACAGGCCCCTGAATTCAAAAATGAAACTGAGAAAATAGGACTGAGGTAAGATGAATCAATGTAGTGAGACAACCCCTTTAAGAGTGTTACTGGTCTCTGGCACCAATGGGAGTCTCATCTGTGGGATCAGGGCTTCAGGAACATTGCCAGCTGTCAAATAGCAAGTCTGAACTACTACCTGTATACCTCACCACACTGCTAGATCAGTTATCCTTAGTCTCCTCCCTTCAGCAGTCTTTCGTCTTCTCCCTTTAGCAGTTTTTAAGGGGGTTTTCTAATTATGCAGTTTCACAGAGCCAAGCCAGCTTTAGACTCACAAATCCTGTTCAGGCTTTGGGCAGGTCTATAACAGTGCACAAATTAGCTCTGTTGTTCCTAGCTATATCTGTTACAGTGACATGACTCCAGGAGATTTATAAAGTATATTATATAAGGCTCCAGAGCTGTAAAGAGTAAAATCTTTTCAGTTAGCTAGGTAAACAAACTATGTTGTTAGAGATAAGCCTCTGCAGAAAGTGACTCACCATTGATTACATGACTTACTGATGGCAGTTTGTAGCAATGAAAGATGGGAGAGCAGTCTTCAGTAACCAGAAAAACTTGTGTATTCTAAGAAGAGATAAAATCTCCTGACCAAAGCAAAATCAAAACAACAATTGGTAATTTTCTAAAGTACCAAAGAAATTATGTAAACCCTTTTTTGAAAATTATCTTGGGGAAAAGACCCCATAGAGGATCATGCTAAAACAGAACCCTTGAGATCCTCCCACAAATAAAGCATCTACTGATAGCTGGCGCTCCACTGTCAAATGAATTTGCAAGTCCCTTTTGAATGGATAACTGAGGCTTGTTTAAGAAGACACCGACCTGTTACATTTTACAATTGAAGTATCATTTACCTATTTCTGTCATTTTGTTAAACTTTGGCCTTATTAAATTGTTATTTTGTTATCTATCTTGCTTTCTGCTGCTCAATTTGTGATTGTGTAAGACTGGTCATACAATATATAGTAAAAATCATATAGATGAATAGATGCCAACCAATCAAATTGTTTAAAAGGTTATAAACTTTTTTATGTTCCACTGGTAATATTACGCTCAAGAAAAACGCTTTCATGACCTTTAATGAGGGGCAGTGTTAGTGGCCTCCTACCTGTAAGTACAAGTAAAAGTGCTTTTTTATGGAGATGGGAGGTATCTAATGTGAATATGTTTCATGAAAATCAAATTTGCCAATGCAGAACTCAACAGTATCTTGCAATGAGCCTCAGTAGCAGTAAATATGGACACCATACATCCTTGGCTCGATCAGTACCCAAAGAGGAAGATAACACCATTCTTAGGTGCAGGCTGCAAATGGGTGAATAATTAGGAAGCTTCTTGCTTGCATCCTGCAGCGGTTGACCAGAAGATCAAAAAAGTAAAATTTAAGTGTTTTAGATTGTTCCACTGGCGGTTGTCCCTGAGAAGGAACCACATTATCTTAAAATAAAACATCATTTGTTATTTCCTGCCTGAAAGATAGCAATGATAAGGAACAATTTTTGGTTTCCTACTCTGCTTTAAATCAGATGTTCGTTCTAGTTGAGAAATTAGGTTCTGTGGTGACAAGGCAGAATGTTTCTCACTGTTGAGATTAAGTGTATAGTGATGACAAGTCCCTGAAAAAAGTTCATAGACTAAAACGTAACCTTTAATGTTAGTGCTCACTAAAAAAAAGGTATATATATATTGTATTAAGGCACAAGGTACTGTTGTTGACAGACGATATGTGTCACCGATCTGCCTGAGGTCGGTGAAATAAAGCCCATTTATTCTGGTGTCAGCGGCAGTAGGCATTAGTAGTATGGCAGCAGTGTCGTGATCCGGGTCGGGCTTTTACTGGAGCAGTAAGAAGAGTTGGGTGGGATGACTGCTCCCACATTCCAGGCCAGGGCTAACCAGGCATATATAAGGCCAGCAGGCTCAGGTGAGTGGGGGGTGTGGTTCCCTGTCGGACCAAACTGCTCAGTGAAGTTAGTAGTTGTGTGAGAGCCAGAGCTGGGCCTTGATAACCCTGGACACTGAGACCTACGTGCAGGATTTCTACCCCTGGGAAACGGAATACGGTACTGTACCTATCACAGAGACTGTGAGTGCTGTTATGTTTGTTTTTTGGCTGAATTAAGCCCTGCTGTTTATTTTCTCATTTTGTGGACTGTTCCAATAAAGCCTCCAGTGTTTAAAGTCAAAAGGACTGCTATCGTTTGAGCTAATGCCTACAATATATACAGTGTAGCCACATAACACAAAAAGTGACCAACCATATAGACAGAAATAGTGACCAGGTAAGGGATTACTCCCGTATCCTGGGATGTAGCCTTCCTTTCAGAAAGATGGTCCTGATTCCTAGATTAACATGACTCATTTCCAGGAAAGAGGCCTAGAATTCCCAAAAATAACGAACCATTCTAAATATAGTGGAGAAAATAAGTATTTGATACACCGGCGATGTTGCAAGTTTTTCCACATACAAAGAATAGAGATGTCTGTAATTTTTATCGTAGGTGCACTTCTACTGTGAGAGACAGAATCTAAACAAAAATCCAGAAAATCACTTTGTATGATTTTTAAATAGTTAATTTGCATTTTATTGCATGAAAAAGGTACAGTGATACCTTGACTTAAAGGGGTTTTGCCACGAAGTACAATTGACGTGGGAAGTTTGTAAATTAAATAATAAACATTTTCACCGTTCATCATTATTAAAAATTCTGCACCGTTTTTGTCTTAGCTGCTCCTTTAGTGATCCATTGTTTACAGCTCATCTCCAGTGGATACGACCAGGGCTGAGAGCTTCTCAGTCCTGGTCGCACATGCTCAGACATCACCTCTCCTCTCAGGTAGCTACTGAGTGTTTAAACCCTTGGTGCTCTCATTCTACTCCTGTCCTCTGTTCTCCTTAGTAATTAGTCAAACAGTGCAAATAAATTAAAAAAAGAAACCTCAATTAGGTATGTGCATTGATAAAGAGAAATAAAATTCCACAGGTTTGGTTCCTGCAGGGATTTGAAATACCTGGTAAAATTTACCCTGAGCTAAAATTTGTAGCTACTTCAGTTCTACACGTAAAAAACCCTTTCTTTGACTACAGAGAGGAAAGGCCGGGTGATGTCATCCTGCAGGGTCACATGATATGCAATTCAAACAAATCACACACGCCCCCTTCTGAGCACACAGAGCTGAAGAACTGGATGCAGAAGGTATGAAATAAGATCGTGGCAAAACCCCTTTAAGAGTTTAAATGAGATAAGAGCAGTCGCTTGGTCCATTTTTTGCTTTGAGTTAAAGGGGATGCATCGCTTCTTCAGTTCGTGTGTTTCATTGTGCTCTCAGCTTCTCAGCTCTACAAATTTAGGGGCTTTTCTTCCCCTCCCAGCTGGGTGTTTCTTAACTGAAGGGGGTTGACATCATCCCCCCTTCACTGTTCCTGCTCGCTCCCGAGTCTCTCCCCCTCCCCCTGAGTCCACATGTCACTGTGTCGTTCTCCCAATGCAGTCTTTTTTTGTAAGAGCTGTAACATACCACAGGCCTGTATTCAGTCTAGACAATCTTCTATGAACTCAGAGCACTGATCTCTTCTCCTCTCACAGCTGGAGGTCTGTTACAATTGAATCCAGTCTTCTATGAGCTCCTCCAGAGCAGCTCAGATCTCCCTTCTATGTTTACACGCAGGAGCATTTAGGCATCAAGGCACAATTCTGCTGTTTCCTGATTGTAGAAGCCCTGCAGTATTATTGTGTTTCTTCTGGCTGTGTAGAGTGAAATTGCTGTCGGTCCCTTACTTTGAGTGAGAGAGGCAGCCTAATGCTCCTTCTATGTTTGCGTTAGGAACCAACACACAATTCTGCTGTTTTCTGATTGTAGAAGCAGGTGCAGTGTCTCTGTGTTTCTGTTGGCTGTGCAGAGTGAAATTGTGCCGGTGCCTTACTTTGATTGAGAGAGGCAGGAATGCTCGCTCCTGTGAATACGACCGGGGGCCAGACAGAATGTAAATTAGTAGAGCCGTCAGCCAATGAAATGAAAGGAGGTGGAATCCGACCGCCTGGGAAAAATGTGTTTACAGAAAACGAAGATAAGGAAGACTGTGAAAACAAGACAGCTTTGCTAATGACATCCAATTGCAAAGTTGCTTGTTTTCACTGTCCCCTTATTCTGAAGACCATTTAATGAAATGATACAACTCCTTTAAGAGCAAATACTTGATTTAAGATTGAAGGAGAGCAGACGTGCATTGCAGCAGGTCCTGCTCAAAAGCTCCTAATCTATAGCTATCCGTGAATTTTAAATAAATAATATGCTCTGCAAACCATCTGCCATTACAACAACATTGTGTGAACCCACATTAAGTGAAAGGGGGAAAAAAGGAGAATTTAAGTTTGGTGATCTCCTCCATCTCCGGCAGCATCTTCTTCTGACTTTGTAGGTGAATACTCTTAATTAACCAGTTTATTTATTTACATTTTGTTATATTGTATACAGTGTACATGTTTGTTATTAAACATGTAAAAAATTGTGGTGGTTTTGGGGTGCATGAAACAGATTTATGATATTTCAATTAATTTCTATGGGAAAATTTGCTTTGACATAAAATAAATTTGAGTCAAGAGCAAGGTCACAGAACATATTAAACTCTTATCTCAAGATACCACTGTTTTTAATACAATAGAAAAACAGCACTATTTGGTACAGAAACCTTTGTTTGCAACTACAGATGTCAGATGTTTTCTATAGTTCTTGACCAAGTTTGCACACATTGCAGAAGGGATTTTGGCCCACTCTTCCATACAGATCTTCTCCAGATCTTTCAGGTTTTTGGGCTGTAGTTGGGCTATATTGAGTTTCAGCTCCCTCCAAAGATTTTCGATGGGATTCAGGTATGGAAACTGGCTAGACCACTCCAGGACGTTGAAAAGCTTCTAACATAGCCACTCCTCACTTGCCCTGCTGTGTGTTTCACGTCATTGTCCTGCTGGAAGACCCAGTCATGACCCATCTTCAATGCTCTTACTGAGGGAAGCAGATTGTTGGCCAATATCTCAGGATACAGAGCCCCATCCATCCTTCCTTAAATACGGTGCAGTCATCCTGTCCAATTTCCACCACCATACTTCACGGTTGGGACAGTGTACATGGGGTTGTACTCATCCTTCTTCCTCCACACACGGCAAAGGGAGTTGCTACCACATAGTTCTCTTTTGGAATCATCTCACCGCAGGACCTACTCTCCTTCCTCCTCGGGATCTTCCAGATGGTCATTTGGGGAACTTCAAATTTTTGGGCCCGGACATGGGGTGGGGCGTGATCAGGGGGGAAAATTTATGTGCCCCTGCAGGATCTTAAAAACCCTGATGGCATTTGTGTTTTTACTTATGGTATTTTTTGAAAAAGTGGTTCCGTTTTATTTTAGGTCATGACTAGGTTCCCTTTCCCTGTAGTTTGGGCTGATTTTTGGGCCTTTTTCGAAACACCCTTCCCCGCAGTCAAGGGTTTTTGCATGGAGGCCCCCATGAGGAAAACTGAAAGTGATCTTCTGTTCCTTCCATTTTTTTCTAAAAAATTGGGAAACAAAAATTTTTGCCCCTTTTTCCCCAAACTGCTTGCCATTTTTTTCCTTTTAGCCCATCCCGCCTTGTCGGTCTTAAAAATTTTTTCCCCGGGTTTAAATTTTAACCCTTCCCCTTTTGGGCATGGTCAAAGTTTTGGGGAGTGGGGTTTGGGGTGTGATTGATTTATTTGTGGGGGCAGGTGTTTTTAACGGTAAATGAAGAACATAATAAAGAGGGCTTTTTAAAGAAAAAACCCAACAGGTTTTTTTTGAGTCAGAATTCGTGAGTTGGAAGGGGATCAAAAAACTTTTTTCATTTCAAAAAAAAAAACAAATGAATTATTAAAAATTAAAAATGGTTTCTGGATTTTCTTTAAGTTTCTGTCTAAACGTAAAGGTACCTACATTTTAAAGGGAACCTGTCACTAGTTGTCCCCCCCTTGTGAGTGAGCACAAGTAGTTTAAAGACCTGCTGTTTCACACTGTTCCTTATTCGTAAGATGAAACAGTTTTAAGCATTTACCCCAAATCTCATTCATGAGTGGGTTTACCCCGGGCCCACCAAAGGCTGCCCTGCCCCTGATAGTTATTCACTTTTCTCCTAAAAAGAATAGGTTTGTCAGTTTGAGGTGGGCGGGGTACCCTCCGTTTGGGGTTGGTTTAAAAAAATCTGACTTTTGAAGGACTTTCGAATGACTTTCTGTCAAAAAACTGAGTTTTTGAGCTTTAAAATCACAAAAAACTCAAATCTTACAGAAAAAAGGGCAAGCGTAAAAACCAGGTCTGGCACTACCTTTTCTGTCCTCAAAAGGGAGCAAAAACCTTGTGACGGTTTCCCTTTTTAAACTTAACCCCTCCCCACTCTGTAGGGGGGGAAACTTGCAAATAGCCAGTTTATCAAATACTTATTTTCCACAATATATAGAGGATAGCTTATTTACATCCGTACTGGGTATATGTTTGAATACTCAGTGTCTTGTTTCCTTTTTCATTACACTTTTAGGAGAAATGCCCATTGTGTTTTTTCTATCATAGTTTTTTCACAGCAAATTGTTTATGACTTATAAGAAAGAAAATTGTTTACCAGCTAAAAGGGGGCCCCCCTTTCCTCCTACTTAGTTTATGCTGTATACACTGTGTTATGAATGTTTTTTTTTCTATATTCTAAGCTGCCTTATTTTATTTATTTTCGCCTTGATGTTTTTGGGGGCTTTTAAATTTAATGAACCATTTCCCTGAGATAAGAAGGTTTCTGACTTGCTTTTGAATCATGCACAATTGTCCTTACACTGTTTATTAATCTTTATGGTGGTTTCACACTTTTTTTTTCTTAAACTGCCACTGCACATTTTTGGCTATAGCAGGCTGGCTGACTAAAATAAAAAAAAGTAACAGCGCCAAACCTCACTAGGTAAATTATTTGTAGATGACACCAAATATGCTTTTTCTGGTTAAGTTTTTGTTATATGGGGACAAAAGACCTTCGGAGACACATTTGCTTTTTTAAATGTAACTGTTCCTTAAGCCCCCAAAATGCTTTAAGGGGTTTAAATAAAGTATTTTTATCTTTACAGCCTGCAATTTCAGCTGATTTTAACCCCAAAAGGAGCAAACCCAAAAAAGTATCTAATTTTTTTCTCAAAATTTCCTCAAATGAGCCACTCTATATACTGCCGTTTTTTGAGTAAAAACTAGGAGTGAAATCAAAGGATATAGGAAAAAAAGGGAAAAGGACTTTTTGGCTATTTCACACAGCACCACACGGTTTTTGGTTTGGTTTTTTTTCCGACAAAAATCCGACTGAACCAGTGCCCCATTGATAGCAATAGAAAATCTATGCTGTAGTCTTCACAGCACAGATTCTTTTCTTGGCAATTTTCAAATCTGCTAGATTACAGAGAATTTTAGAACATATTCCATCTTTTACCTGATGATGCCAGTTAATGACGAAACATGTCGGAGAGGTTAGGGTCTTTATTTTAATTTGAGCCATACCATACCTGGTCTCTCCTATTAGGAATCATTGCAGAGATTCACCTTTAGTTTCAGTATTCAGCATTAATGCAGGTTAGTGCCCGAGATAGAACTTTATTGAGTCATCAAGTTACTTCTCTAGTAGGTATTAAGACAGAGAAAGTGTACAGCTATATACTATGAGTGTCTGAATTAGTCCTATATCTATAGTTAGCAAGTCACTTTATTAGCACCTATAAAGTAATGGCATCGGGAGAGCAGTAAGTCCTATATAAACATTTCCTAAATTGGTCTTATAGATATGGTCAGTAAGTTGCCTTACATAGCATTTTAAAAGGTACTACAGAGACAGCGAGTGGGTACTGTTGAAAAGGTAGCTAAATTCTAATTCGATAATGCTAGTATGCAATCTGCACTTCGGGATCCTGCAGCTGGTGATTTATTGTTATAGTTAGAAGCAGCGTGAAAGAACTCAGGTCACAATTTTAACTGATAGGATCTAACTAATAGGATTTATTCTTAGGGTATATTCACACGGCTTAAATTGCAGCACATTTCGGCAATTGCGGCAATTCATAACTCTCATAGAGAACTATGAATTACGCGTCGTCTCCCCGCGCGTGTCAATTGTTTGCGGCGCGTAAGTATGTTAATGGGGCCAGGCGGCCGCTGCCCTCCCCCCCCCACCATACTTTGGAATATGCGCTAATCAAGGCGTGGTTCCAAAACACCCGGTGTATTGCGGTGCATACTATACACGCCCCAATTCGCTGTGTGAACATAACCTTAGATGTAAATTATTAAGAAAAGTTACGTTTTCTGTCCCCAGACAGGATCTAGGGGATAACTTTCCTTCTGTCTTGTCCTCTCTCTAGCTGTGCCTCAGGAGTGGGGGAGGTAGATCCTTTCCCCCAACCATCTCCTTCTCTATCTAAAATAATTATCTACATGCTGAGCACTTAACTCCGAGCCCAGCGTCCCCTCCTGTGGACAGTTCTGTCTCACTGACTCTGCACACTTCTGGAACCTTCTTTTTCACTCTCTTCTTACATTGACTTCCCTCAAAGAACTCTAACTCAGGCTTCTCCTCCTATCTGTGCCTGGTTGGCTTCTACTTAGCTGGCCGCCTATTTCTTCCTTGACTGCACTTCAGGTTAACTCCTAACCTCCTGCTTATGGTCACCACGCTATAAATATATACATAACTCTGATTAACCCTTGTTAACCCCCTTACAGCACAGTAAAGGTCAGTTTATATTGGTGTTGTTTCTCGTGGCATCCAGAATATAATTCAACATTAAGCAAAAATACAAAAAGGTTAGTATAAGAAATCCCCAGTAACAGCCATGTCTTCATGGTATCAATCTGTGGTGAAGCAATGTTTAACCGAGAAAGTAAAAATCCAGATGTTTAATGTGTATTGGGTCACTATCCCCTAAACTAAACATAGTAATTCTGTTTTTAGTCTTGCAAAAGCAGCGTCTTAAAGGGGTTGTCTCACTACATCGACTCATCTTTCCTCAGTCTTTTTTTCTTGGTTTCATTTTTGAATTCAGTATTTACCAGCTTCTATTGGCCTGCAGTGATGAGCTGCTGAGGACATCAGGTCTGTAGCTATAACAACCAGAACTAACAGTCTATAGGTAGGACCCTGTTAATCGACACATTGCAAAGTGACTTGTTTTTGCAAGATCTTTAACATAAAAAACAATCGTTGTAATGAGTCAACCCTTTTTAGAGGTTCACCAGTTTGTATCAAATGTTTATAGCAACCCCCGGTCTTCTGTTTTCTTTCCTCTACTTGCAAATGGGAGCGTCAATGATGCAGCTGCTGATTGGCTGTAACAGTCATGTGTCTCTGTTTACATCACTGTTCAGATGTGAACAGCTCCAAATGGTGATGTAACCAAAGGCACATGAGCACTGCAGCCAATCAGCAGCTTCAGTGGTGACAACCGTATTCGGAAGTAGAGGAAAGAAAACAGAAGACCAGGAAGATGAAGTACTGGAACCAAGACCCGGGGAAGGGGGGATAAGATTTTTTTT
>JAODAL010078444.1:0-12913 GCA_025379985.1 Phyllomedusa bahiana
AAAAGCATTGCTTTTTGGGGGTGTACAATTCCTTCAATGGCATGTAATGTCACATACCATAGTGGTCATATGGAACAACAATTTTCAAACATAGCACTTAAGTATTCCTTTTTATGTAAAGATGAATCTACGGCAGAAAATGTGCACATTTCACTTAAATTAGCAGCACTATAGGTGCTAGGGAGACTTGCATTAATTTAACTCTTAGAAAATGATTGCTTGCACAGACACATCCAGTAGTAGCATTTTATTGTGGGTTTGGCTCGTTTCACCTCTTATGGTTGGAAGAGAGGGCCCGTAGGTTGTAAAGACACTGCTAATTATGAATATTACCAACTGTGTACATATATTTTGCAAGTGGTAATAAAAATGTGTAGAGTGCATATTCCCACACAGCTCTCCACCTTTGTAATTATGTTCAGCAGTTGGTGAAATGCATGATAAAAGTAAATGGAAGTATGACATAATCCAAAATGTAGAACTAGAAATGGGTCATGAATCGAGCTACATAAGACATAATGATATAAAGATACAGCCTGTCACCTATAACATATTTAAAGTGGTTTAATGAGATTAGAAAAAGGTCTGCAGAAACGGCACACTTATTCATAGGTTCTGTGTGATATCACTTGGAGGAGGACATGGAGTAAAATGCCGTAATATGTGTGACCCTTACTTTGCATTAGCTGATATGCTGGGAACAATGTCCTTGTCATGAACCATGTGTGGATTTCTCTGGTGGATGATGAACCACAAAAAAATTTTAACTAAGAGAGTCATAAGCGCTGTCATTAGCATGCAGTTTAGTTGATGGTCTGCAGTGAAATTATTTTTCTATTTTGGGATTTTTAATTTTAAAGGGGTTTTCTCACTACTAAGATAATATCTCAAGTGATTTTTTTTTTTACCTAAGTCACTTAGTATAGCAGATTTGAGCTAAACTGTGCATATATAGCTGTTTCTGCAGCAACTGGACGGGACACGTCCCCTTTTCTGTGATTGGCTGACTGATATGTTATTCAGCCTCTTTGGACATGCCCCGTTGGTGGGAAACGCCCCCTGTGCTGGGATTGGCTGCCTGCACTCTGTGCTTACTCCCCTCTGAGCTTTTCAAAACAAAAGTGAATCAAACTGCCTGAGAGGGCTGTGTATGTACAATGAAGGCTGTCTCAGCTTCTCTTTATACTCATCTCCCAGTGATGATTCTATGTAAAGGATCTGGGCAATTACTGAGTCTCTAGTTGTTAGATTCACTTTCCCCTCATATAAGACAGCCTTATACAGTCTGCTCTACCTCCTGCCTGATAACAGAGGGGGGAGGGAGGAGGGCAGCGTGCCTTTCTCACATTTGTTTCATCAGTTCCGGCTGTATGTATGACCGCTTACACCAATGAAGGGGTTCTGGTTAGAGCAATACCGGGGTTCTGGTTACAGCAATGCAGGGGTTCTGGTTACAAGGAGCTTGTGCAGCCTGGGAGGCAGGTGACAGCTCTGCAGCCGTGAGCAGCATGCAGCTGTGACGTCCTCTCCCTTCCACTGCTTCACACAGAATGATGATGTCACGACTCTTCAGTGAGGGGAGACACGCCTCCTAGGAGGAGATACACGCCCTTTGAAGAGAGACTCGCCCCTGGATTTGAAGCTGAAACAGATAGAAACAGCTCAAGTCTACGAAAGTTTGTAATGATAAAACCTCTTTAAGGACCACTGAGAAGTTGACATTTCCCTCACTAGTCTTCACTTCATCAATATGCAATCTCAAGTTTTAGTTTAAAGGAACCTGTCAGGTGGTTTATGCTGCCCTATCTGTGAGCAGGATGTGATAGCAGGGGACAAGCTGAGCTCTGTGATATATAGGGTTATATAACATAAGGAGGATGCTGTGAAAACAAAAGGGAAAACCCCAGAAAGCACAGAGTCACTTACATTTTTCTAGAAAGAAATTAATGTGAGGTATTAAACTCACCTTGTAGTGTTGTACTAGTGACCGTACAACTGGGCTTGAAAGTAAATCAACTGAAGTTCCCTTAGACGTTATATCACCTTAAATCCAGAATCACGGTCAGAAGACTGTACCTCGGCTCCACCGCTAGCAATATATAGCAAAAAGGGGGGGTAAGGATATCTAAGTGGTGCTACAGCTTCAGATGTTAGGGATGAATAGCTCTAAGGCAATGTTCACATGGCTTATTGCCGACGTAATTGCGGGGACGGATTTCGCCCCGCAATTATGCCGGCAGCCGTGCAGCGGGGGCGGGGGGGCCGGCAGCCCGCCGGCCCCAAAGACATGCATTATCCACGGGGCGTACACGCCGTAAATAATGTGCATGTCACTTTTTTCCCCCCGCGGCGTATTGTACGAGTGGGGAGAAGAGACGGAATCCACAGTTCTCTATGAGAACTGTGGATTATCGTAGTTATTGGGATGGATTGGAGCCGTACGGCGCGCAGTACGGCTCCAATCAGTCCCAGAATAAGCCGTGTGAACGAGGCCTTAAAAAAACAATGTTTTATTAACGTAAAAAGTGGTTTGTGTAGTAAATTACTTTTATGCTAATAAACCTCTTCTTTTTTACAGATATTTATCCCTAACCAGGGCTGCCAACAGAAATTTCAGGGCCCCATATAGCTGAAGCATCTGGGCCCCCCACAAACCCCGTCCCCAACAATCCCCTCACCCCATCCCAAACCCTATCGCCCCGCCCCCAGAAAAAAACTGCAATTGTGCCATTGTTTTTGGATTTAGTTCTTGCTGAATTTTACAATGTACAGTTTATCCATATTGTGCAGGCCAGAAAAGACTGCCACTATCATGTTACAGATCAAACCAGTATACCAAGACCAATATACAAAGACCATATAATACCGCCACATCACCACATATCTCCACCATAAAGATGTTGAATAATACCATCATACTGTCACTGAAAATAATTCATTACAATAAGATCAATATTACCGACACTCAGTGACCATATAGTGGTAGATACAGGTGTACATAGGTGCTCTACACATAGCACATTTACATTTAGGGTGACATGTATGAAGCTCGCCGTGTCGGGGCGCGCTTTTCCGCTAGTTTTCTGGCGAAATCTGCGCCTGATTTATGTCGGGGCCGGGGCGCGCTCATACATACAATGTAAAGTACGCTGCGCCTCGCCAGTGTGTTAGGCGCAGTGCGGGACTTAGGCGCAGTGCGGCGCTGCGCCTATGATTCGCTGCCGGAGGTAGTGCGGTCATCCATGCGGGGAAAAGTCCGCTGCGCCTCGCCAGTGTGCTAGGAGCAGTGCGGGGACTGAGGCGCATAGCGGCGCAGCGCCGAAGATTCGCCGTCCGAGGAGGTGCACTCGTACATGCGGGGAAAAGTTCCCTGCGCCTCGCCAGAGTGTGGGGCACAGTGCGGGGACATGGGCGCAGTTGCGGGACTTAGGCACTTGCGGGACTGCGCCGAAAATCTGTTCCGATCGAGACAGGCGGGAAAAAAACACGAGAAATCTTCCACAGGGTCGGTGCGGAGAAATGAATCAAAAATCGCCTTTATAAAGTCGTTAAACATTCTCAGAAAACCTTAAAAATAAAAAATACATAAAACAAAATCACTTTCCAATATCCTAATTCAAGAATTAGGATATAGGAAATTAGCGGGAAATACAGTAATTCAAATTCTGAAAGCTATTCTCATTGGTCGGCATAAACCGGCCAATCAGAATAGGAGCGACAGTGAACCATTAAAACCTATGGAAAAACAAATTGACCAATCAGAATCAAAGGAGGGACAATTCAAAATACAGTAAAAATGCAGAAAAGAGCTGATTGGTTGAGCTAGCGGGGGCTTGGCTATCCCGGCCAATCAGAGCGCGAGCTATTTTCTCCCATTGTAGTCTATGGAGAGATCGGCGCCTTTGCAATCTGGGCTCTCAGCGCCGTGAGGCATGGAGTATGACTAAAAAAATCATTTTTATTAAGTGTTTAACATTATCACATAAACCGCTTAAACCTTATATAAACATACATTAAAAAAATCCCTAAAACGCGTTTGTCGCCGAGACCGGCGCTACATAAGGAATTGCAATAGAGAGAATTGCGGGAAATACAGTAATTCAAATTGTTAAGCTCTTCTGATTGGTCGGCATAAACCAGCCAATCAGAATAGGAGTGACAGTGGCCCATTAAAACCTTGGAGAACTTTTTGACCAATCAGAATGGGAAAGCGACAAAGACCCTTTATATCCTATGGAAAAGTTTTGCCAATCAAAATCCAAGGCGGGACAGTTCAAAATACAGTAAAAATGCAGAAAAGAGCTGATTGGCTGAGCTAGCGGTGGCTTGGCTATCCCAGCCAATCAGAGCGCGAGCTACTTCTCCCATTGTAGTCTATGGATAGAGCAGCGCACTGAAATCTCGGCGTTCAGCGCCGTGCGGCATGAAGTATTAATAAAAAAAATCATTTTGATTAAGTGTAAAACATTATCACATAAAGAGCTAAAACCTTCTGTAAAAATAAATCAGTTAAAACCCCGAACAACACGTTTGTCTCCAAGACCGGCGCTACATAAGGAATTGCAATAGAGAGAATTGCCGGGAAATACAGTAGTTCAAATTGTTTAAGCTCCTTTTATTGTCGGCTAAACCACCAATCAGAATAAGAGCGACAGTGGCCCATTATATCCTATGGAGGAGAATTGACCAACCAGCATCGGAGCGACAGGGACCCATCATAACCTATGGAGAAACATTGACCAATCATATTCAAACGCGGGACAGTTCAAAATACAGTAAAAAGGCAGAAACGAGCTGATTGGCGAGCTAGCAGGGCTCGCCTAGCTCAGCCAATCAGAGCGCGAGCTACTTTCTCATAGAGTTCTATGGGAAAAGAAATTCCGAGCGAGCTCTGTGATTGGCTAAGTTAAAAGAGGCGCCCTTATTTGGACCAATGGGAGAGCGAGCGACGCTACTATGGTTTCTAATGCAATCTGAAATAAAACTGTACATGGCCGAAATCAAATTATAAGACTACAGAATTTTTCCCGGTGTGTATAAAAAATGAATAATAATATGGGGTAAAGAAAAAAAAATATTAAATCAATAAAATCATGTTTATTTCTTTCTTTTCGTTGCACCCCCTACTATTGATCCTTGGATAACGAAAATAAGAAATAAACATGATTTTATTGAATTAACATTTTTTTTCCGTTACCCCCCATATTATATTCATTTTATATACACATCGGGAAAAACTTCTGTAGTCTTATAATTTGATTTGGCCATGTACATTTTTATTTCAGATTTCATTAAAAACCCTAGAGCGTCGCTCGCTCTTCCATTGGTCCAAATAACGCGCCTTTTTAACTTAGCCAATCACAGAGCTTGCTCGGAATTTCTTTTCCCCATAGAACTCTATGAGGAAAGTAGCTCGCGCTCTGATTGGCTACGCTGGACGAGCCCCCGCTCGCTCAACCAATCAGCTCGTTTTTGCCCTTTTTTCTGTATTTGAACTGTCCCGTCTTGGGAAAATGATTGGTCAATTTTTCTCCATAGGTTATAATGGGTCCCTGTCGCTCCTATTCTGATTAGCTGGTTTATCCCGGCGATTCTCTCTATTGCAATTACCTATGTAGCGCCGTTGTCGGCGACAAACGCGTTGTTCGGGGTTTTAAATGATTTATTTTTACAGAAGGTTTTAGCTCTTTATGTGATAATTTTTTACACTTAATCAAAATGATTTTTTTTATTTTATACTCCATGCGCACGGCGCTGAGCGCGAGTTTCAATGCGCCACTCTCCATAGCTACAATGGGAGAAGTACTCGCGCTCTGATTGGCTGGGATAGCCAAGCCCCCGCTAGGTCAGCCAATCAGCTCTTTTCTGTATTTTTTACTGTATTTTTAACTGTCCCGCCTTGGATTTTGATTGGTCAAAACTCCTCCTTAGGATATAATGGGTCTTTGTCGCTCTATTCTGATTGGGCAATAGTTCTCCATAGGTTTTAATGGGACACTGTCACTCCTATTCTGATTGGCTGGTTTATGCCGACCAATGAAAAGAGCTTAAACAATTTGAATTACTGTATTTCCCGGCGATTCTCTCTATTGCAATTCCCTATGTAGCGCCAGTCTTGGCGACAAATGCGTTGTTAGGGATTTAAGGGCTTTATTTTTAAAGAAGGTTTCAGCGCTTTATCTGATAATGTTTTACACTTAATAAAAATGATTTTTTTATTCATACTTCATGCCCCCACGGCGCTGAGCCCGAGATTGCATTGCGCCCATCTCTCATAGACTACAATGGGAGAAGTAGCTTTGCGCTCTGATTGGCTGGGATAGGCCAAGCCTCCACCGCAAATTTAACCAAACAGCTCTTTTCTGCCTTTTTACTGTATTTTGAACTGTCCCGCCTTGGATATTGATTGCTTCCAAATTCTCCATAGGCTATAATGGGTCTTTGTCGCTCCTATTCTGATTGGCTGTGATAGCCAAGCCCCCGCTAGCTCAACCAATCAACTCTATTATGCATTTTTACTGTATTTTGAACTGTCCCGCCTTTGAATTTGATTGGTCAATAGTTCTCCATAGGTTTTAATGGTTCACTGTCGCTCCTATTCTGATTGGCCGATTTATGCCGACCAATGAGAATAGCTTTCAGAATTTGAATTACTGTATTTCCCGGCAATTTCCAATATCCGATTTCTTGATATTGCGCCGTTCTAGGTTTTTGGAAAGTGATTTTTTTTTAAATTATGTTTATTTTTGAGGTTCAGCTCTTTTCTGACACTGTTTTCCGCCTTTATAAAGGCGATTTTTTTGGATTCATACTCCTGCTGCACGGAGCGGAGCGCCGAGATTTCTGTCGCGATCTTTGATGCTTCCTCGCATATTCCGTTCTTGCTTCACTTCGCCGCCGCCGGAGCATTTAGACCAGAATCATCCAGGTCTGACTGTCGGAGCTGCCGAGTGCTGCACTGCGCCGCACTTTGCCGACTCGCGATTGTACATGCCTCGGAGTTTTCGGGCGCGCCGCGTCCCGCCCCGGAATGTCTACACCGCGCCTACAGCGCACCCATTGCACACCCCTTCTTGCGGGGCGCAGCTGAAAGTGGCGAACGCTGCGCCTAACATCGCATCCCCGCGTCCGACTGGGGGATTCGGGCCGGGAGGCGCATTATACGCCAAAAAACAGGCGTAAAGCCCGTTCATACATGTCGCCCTCACAGTTGACGTCTTGTCTGATAAGTCGTTCACGTTCCCTTTTCTTCTGCGTCCGCTCCAGACCGCTGTGATGACTTCTTAAAGCCACGACCCATCCCTGCAGAATTCACAACACGAACACCTGAGACTTCTCACTTTTTTTTTATCCTCTTCCTACCTGTGCCCGCCCCCCTATGTTCAAACTCCTAATCCATATGGCCTCAAATGGTAATAATTCCCCCCTTGGTGCGCTGGTAGTTATGTATATAGCCCTCCATAGGTAGGTAGGTAGTGGGCCCCATGCAGATAGGTAGCCAGGTAGTGGGCAGATAAGGGTAGCCCACGTAGGTAGGTGGGTAGGAAGCCGGGTAGCCAGGGAGGTAGGTGGATAGCCTGTCAGGTAGCCAGGGAGGTAGGTGGGTAGCTAGTTGGGTAGCCTGAGAGGTAACCAGGGAGATAGGTGGATAGGCAGCTGGGTAGCTAGGGGCGTGGATAGGTAGCGGACGACCGGAGGTAGAGACACACAGAGGCAGGCCAGAGGCAGGGACGCACGGAGCCTGGGGGGATTCAGGGACGCACGGGGGTCGGGCGAAGACAGGGCCGCACGGACACTGTACTGGGGACGAGGCAGGGATGCATGAAGGCTGTACTGGGGCTGAGGCAGGGACGCACGGAGGCTGTACTGGGGCCGTGGCGGGGACGCACGGCGGCGGTGCTGGGGGGAGGCGGGGACGCACGGAGGCTGTGCTGGGGCCGAGGCGGGGACGCACGGAGGCTGTGCTGGGGCCGAGGCGGGGACGCATGGAGGCTGTGCTGGAGCCGAGGCGGGGACGCACGGAGTCTGTGCTGGGGCCAGCGGGGGCGCACGGAAGCTGTGCTGGGCGGAGGCGGGGACGCACGGAGGCTGTGCTGGAGCCGAGGCGGGGACGCACGGAGGCTGTTGCTGGGCCAAGGCGGGGACGCACAGAGGCTGTGCTGGGGCCGAGGCGGGGACGCACGGAGGCTGTGCTTGGGGCGCGGCGGGGTCGCCCGGAGGGTGTGCTGGGGCCGAGGCGGGGACGCACGGAGGCTGTGCTGGGGCCGAGGCGGGGACGCACGGAGGCTGTGCTGGGAGGCAGGGAGACACAAAGTCTGTGGGGGGAGGCAGGGAGACACAGAGGCTGTGGGGGCAGGCACGGAGACACAGAGGCTGTGGAGGGAGGCAGGGAGACACAGAGGCTGTGGGGGGAGGCAGGGAGACACAGAGGTTGTGGGGGGAGGCAGGGAGACACAGAGGTTGTGGGGGGAGGCAGGGAGACACAGAGGCTGTGGGGGGAAGCAGGGAGACACAGAGGCTGTGGGGGGAAGCAGGGAGACACAGAGGCTGTGGGGGGAGGCAGGGAGACACAGAGGCTGTGGGGGGAGGCAGGGAGACACAGAGGCTGTGGGGGGAGGCAGGGAGACACACAGGTTGTGGGGGGAGGCAGGGACACATGGCTATGAGGCCCCCTCACATGATACAGCGCTGGGGGACAGCACTGCTGAGAGGGGGGCTACAGTGTTAGGGGAGTGGCGCTGCTGAGAGGGGACCTGCGCTCTCGGTCGCAGCTCAACTTTACATACATTTTTCTACTTACATCCAATGAGCTGTAACCGGAGCCGCTGGGACCTCCTCTCTCTGTCTGCTCTGCGCCGTGCTGCGTACTAACCAGTGGCGGGCTGCGGTGCAGTTTGAATCCGTGAGGTCCCGCCTACGGGGGCGTGGCCTCATTGATTTAATTAGTCGTCCCGGCGGTCCCGCCCACAGAGAGGAGGGCCCGGCTCCGGTTACAGCACGCAGTAATGTAAGTAGAGAAAGCTTGTAGGAGGCGCAGCTGTGACTGGGAGCGTGGGCCCCCTCCCAGCACCGCTCCGCTTTACTCACTGAGGCTATATTTAAAGAAGGAGCCGAAGCGGAGGCGGAGCGGGCCCTGGAGGCGGAGCACGGGCCCCTCCCAGTGCCGACGCTCGCCCCAGCCACCACCGGACATTGTTGTAGAGCGCGGCGCTCGGCTGCACCGTGCTCTACTGTTCAATGTGAAATAAGGGGGCCTGCTTGAAGCCGGCCCCCTTATTTCACCGGGTCCAGTACGGGAGTACCCCCTGTACCCCCCTATCGGCGGCCTTGTCCCTAACATCTGAATGGCGCCACTTAGATATCCTAACCCATCCCCCTTTTTGCTATATATAGGGTTATATGATAGAGGAGAGGAGCTGAGCTCTGTGATATATAGAATTATATGATAAAGGAGAGAAGCTGAGCTCTGTGATATATAGGGTTATATGATAGAGGAAAGAAGCTGAGCTCTGTGATATATAGGGTTATATGATAGAGGAGAGGAGCTGATCTCTTTGATATATGGGGTTATATGATAGAGGGAGAGAAGCTGAAGCTGAGCTCTGTGATATATAGGATTATATGATAGAGGGAGAGAAGCTGAGCTCTGTGATATATAGGGTTATATGATAAAGGAGAGAAGCTGAGCTCTGTGATATATAGTGTTATATGATAGAGGAGAGGAGCTGAGCCATGTGATTTATAGGGTTATATGATACAGGAGAGAAGGTGAGCTCTGTGATATATAGGGTTATATGATACAGGAGAGAAGCTGAGTTCTGTGATTTATAGGGTTATATGATACAGGAGAGAAGCTGAGTTCTGTGACTTATAGGGTTATATGATAGAGGGAGAGAAGCTGAGCTCTGTGGAATATAAGGTTTTATCATAGAGGAGAGAAGCTGAGCTCTGTGATATATAGGGTTATATGATAGAGGGAGAGAAGCTGAGCTTTGTGATATATAGGGTTATATGATAGAGGAGAGAAGCTGAGCTTTGTGATATATAGGTTTATATGATAGAGGGAGAGAAGCTGAGCTTTGTGATATATAGGGTTATATGATAGAGGGAGAGAAGCTGAGCTCTGTGATATATAGGTTTATATGATAGAGGGAGAGAAGCTGAGCTCTGTGATATATAGGGTTATATGATAGAGGAGAGAAGCTGAGCTCTGTGATATATAGGGTTATATGATAGAGGGAGAGAAGCTGAACTCTGTGATGTATATGTTAATATGACTTGGAGCGGGGAAAAAAGCAGAAAAAATTTGTGAGGTAAAACTGAATGTCCTGCTTACCAACCCACTTATAGTGATTGACAGTTTGTTCTGTACATAGGCTGGTACAAGGAAAGTGGTCAATCACTGTATGTAGGCAGATCAAGCAGAACTTCCTTTGTCTCATAAGGAGTCTGATCAAGATTTACTTGGCTTTTACTCAGAAATCCTGTTCCGAATCATATTAAACTATACATTACAGAACTTAGCTTCTCTTCTCTATAATATAACCCTAAATATCATAGAGCTCAGCTGTTCTCCCTCCATCATATAACCCTATATATCACAGATCTCAGCTCGTCGCTGGTATGTAAATATGTAAAAAATACAAATTACACAATTTATTTTAGTGGCGCTAACGTCATTATTATTATTATTATTATTATTATTATTATTATTTTTTGTAATAATTTTGTAACTGCATTTTTATTTTTAATTTCACCTTTCCTAACATAAAATTGGAATATAAAGTGGTAAATGAATATAGCTCAGCCCACAAAAAAACAAGCCCTATAAAGTTTTTCCTTTTGAAAAGTTTTTAAGACTTAACCAATTTTTGTATCATCTGAATTGTAGTGGGAAAAAAAAAGTTAACGTCTCCCTTATACCACACAGTGCAAAAAAAAAAAAAAAAACAATGGCACAATTGCATTTTAAAAAATCGTTTTCTACCATTAAACATCACAACTGATTGTGTTTTGGTTCTACAATACTTCACATGGGGCTGTTAAAGAATACAACTCTTCCAATAAAAATAAGCCCTCACACAACTATGTTGATGGAAAAATTTAAAAAGTTATGACTTGGAAAGTGGAAAAAAAAACAAAAATGGGAAGGAGTAGTGTTGCTAACACTGTTGTGATAAATTTGTATAAGAGCATTTACCAATAGACTTCAAAAATAACATACCACGTAAGTTGTGACGACCATTTTTTACTAGATTTGTGTAGTCACAGTTTGTAGCTTTAAGATACATCCTGCTGAGGCCTTCTAGAGATAAATCAAACATATGTATGTTTATGACAGTATTCCCGCCTGACACAGTTTAAGGTTCAATGATTTACCAGTCCAAGCACGATAATTTGTTTAAATGTGATTTCAGCTTGTACAAAAACTTTAATTTGATGTCTTTACATTTTAGAACAGGTCAAGCAGTTAGCTCAGTTATCGAGCTAAGAATGAAGTTGCCAGTGTTAAGACCTCAACCTGCATTCCTTGGAAAATACAAGGTTGGTTCTGTGGACAGACATTATGGGGGACATCTATGAAAGTCTAAGACTTGATTTGCTGCCCATAGCAACCAATCAGAGCTCCCCTTTCATTTGGTCAGAGCACTTTACGAAATGAAAGGGGAGCTCTGATTGGTTACTATAGGCAATAAAAGAAGTCTCAGACTGAGACAGTTTTTCATACATGTGACCCTATATGAAATATATTGTAGATTGTAAATTCATTCTTTTATTAACTCATTTAAAGGTCTTACTGTACCACAGGGAATTCTGAGAGCAGGTGATATAGTGTTATCTGTTATATTTTTACAATATTTTCAACACTAGCAAGGCCTGTTAGAAAGCTAATTTTGGAACGAGTGGGAGTTCATTTATTGTTTTTGTCTATATCCACAGTAGCCATTGGGATACCATGACTTGTACAGAATCGGAGCCATTGAGAAAAATTATGTGGACTATGTTTTCTAGTGGCTATTCACTCATTTTTTTTATCTCCATCCACAGTATCCATTAGGATACAATGAAATATGGTACCCTGACTTATACTGCGTCAAGGCCATAGAGGATAATATAGCAAACATATTCTTAGGTGGACTACATTTATCGGGTGGACTCATTCTTTCATTAGCTCTTTTTAAGGCTTTACTGTACCACAGGGACTGCTGTCAGCAGGTGATATAGTGTTATCTCTTATCTTTTTACAATATTTTCAATACTTCCGAGGTCTATAAGAAAGTAAATTTTGAAAACAGGGGCTGTTTATTCATTGTTTTTTTCTCCATCTATGGTATCCGCTGGGATACCATGAAATACGGTGCCCTGACTTATACCGCATTGAAGCCATTGAGAGCAATAGTCTCAGGTGGACTCTATTTGTTCTGCTTTCCATGCATACCCTCTTTCTATACCAGACACAAAAGTGTGCAGGACGTATTGTTTTAACCCTGTTAATTTCAGGGTGCTGAAAATTCATGGGGTTATATACATAACATATGTAAAACATGTACAATGGGGACAATAAAACTAACAAATGGTCGAGGGGGAAAAGGACCCATCCCGAAGGGTTGCCACTACAAGAAGAGGGAAAAAGACGAAGGTGGGGAAGACGTTTTGGGGGGTGAAGGGGAGCAGGGGTAGAGTAGATTATAGGTAAAAATTTTGAAGAGTTGTTTTTTTAGGTCTTTGAGGGTAGTGAAAGTTAGGAAATGGTGTTAGGGCAGCGGAAGGAGTAATATTGGGTGCTATAAATGAAAAACATATGAAACATCTGCAAAATGATAACCCTGTGGTTCCTAATTTTATGGTTCTCTGAAATCCACAAAGATAAGTTTCCCCCTGACCTGAGGCCCATAATAACAGGGAATGATTA
>JAODAL010078445.1:0-12913 GCA_025379985.1 Phyllomedusa bahiana
ACCTGTGGGGTCAAAATACTCACACACCCGGAAAATTTTCCTTAAGGGGTGTAGTTTCCAATTTGGGTATTTTTAGGGATTTATTAATTTTTAGCACCTTAGGGTGTCCGCAAAACTGAAATGGCCCTAAATAAAATCGTAATGAAAATAAACCCCCCAGAGTCCAGTAGGTGCTCCTCCTATTCTGGGGCTTGTGGTTGAGCCAAATAATGCACTAGAGCCACATATGGGATATCTCTGAAAACGGCAGAATCTGGGGATCAATATTAATTTGCATTTCACTGATCACATTTACCGTATTCTTGTGAATAATGCCTAAAAATTGAAAATCTGCAAAAAAAGTAAAATTTTGAAACTTCACTTCCACTTTGCTTTAATTCCTGTGAAACACCTAATGGGTCATTTATGGGGGTATCTAACATACAGGTCAATCAAAGTCACATTAGAACTGGACTGGTCCCTAAAAAATGTGTCTTGCAAATTTTGTTGAAAAGTTGAAAATTACTACTAAATTTCTAAGCCCCCTAATGTCGTAAAAAAAAAAAAAAAAAGATTTAAAAAATTAGGCCAAACTGCAGCAGACATATGGTAGATGCTAGTTATAAACTATTTTGAGTGGAATAACTATCTGTCTTACATGCAGAAATTTTTGAAGTTTAAAATTGGTAAATTTTTCAAATTTTTCATGATTTTTTGATATTTTTCACAAATAAACAAGCATTTTTTGGACCAAAATTTCTTACTATTTTAAAGTATAATGTGTCACGAGAAAACAATCTCTGAATCACATGGATAGGTTAAAGTGTCAAAAAGTTATTCTCACATAAAGTGACACATGACAGATTTCAAAAATGGGGCTCTGTCAGAGAGGCCAAAACTGGCTCCGGCGGTAAGGGGTTAATGTGGATTTCACTATCTCTCATAAAATGAAATAATGTATGTACCAGGTTTCTCTGCATTTTCTCTGTATAATTGTGATTTGTTTATGATTTGTATTTTTGATTATTATTTTATTCTTTTTTAGATATTTCACTATTCTATTATTCTTGGAAGATGTATAAGGAGACCAGGACAAAGGAACTCACACATCCTCTTTTTTTATGGATATCCTAAATACAGTTGCGCTTTGTTTGCCCAGGATACAATGTCTATTATATCCTTGAATTAAGTATTGGAGTATACCATTTTACTATGTTTCTAAAAAACATGTGATGGTATTTGCTTTGTGTATACTGAGTTATGTAGGTTTAGGGGACATTCAAATAGGTGCTGGAGTGCGCCATTACCGGATATAGGGGGGTTAATGACTCTTGATGGGTCGATCCACTTTGTGGACCGATTACCGTCTTGAGTCGTTTTAGCTCTGCAGCTCTCTCTCCCGCGGGATGGATCGTTGCGTGAGCCTCCCCTTATCTTTTATTCCGGTATGAATTAGTTCCCTTTCCTCGGCACCTGTATATATGCTGGATTCAATATCTGTCTCAGCGCGTAGTGCGCACGCGCACTACGGTCCGGGAGACAGACGCGTCTGGTTACTAAGGACTTCTGTTAACCAATCATTGCTGAGGTTGTGGGCATGCGCATTAAGTATTATAGGACGCCGAGTTCTGAAGCTATGCTGATAATCATGTGTGAGTCTACCTTTTGTTACCCGCCTCCTTTTTATTACACAATTATGTAATTATATTCATATTTGGATTGTCTACACTAATGTAGGTTGGGTTATGTTAGCACGATGCACTTTAATTTGTATACTGATGTAACTAATATTCTGATTAATCTACTGGATCTGTTGGTGTACACGGATATAATGAGTATTATGGTGATTGATTATTATCTGTTTATTGTTCTGTTTTTCTATATATATGGTTCACTATCACTTGTGTAATTGCTTGACAAAGGCTCTGTGAGAGAGCTGAAACGTCGCTGTTCTGTGGCATGGTGGAATAAACAACTTCTTTGCCTGAAATACCTGTGTGGAGTGCCGTGGATTTTTCTATTTTATATATGTGTATATATATACACTCACCGGCCACTTTATTAGGTACACTTGTCCAACTGCTCGTTAACACTTAATTTCTAATCAGCCAATCACATGGCGGCAACTCAGTGCATTTAGGCATGTAGACATGGTTAAGACAATCTCCTGCAGTTCAAACCGAGCATCAGTATGGGGAAGAAAGGTGATTTGAGTGCCTTTGAACGTGGCATGGTTGTTGGTGCCAGAAGGGCTGGTCTGAGTATTTCAGAAACTGCTGATCTCCTGGGATTTTCACGCACAACCATCTCTAGGGTTTACAGAGAATGGTCCGAAAAAGAAAAAACATCCAGTGAGCGGCAGTCCTGTGGGCGGAAATGCCTTGTTGATGCCAGAGGTCAAAGGAGAATGGGCAGACTGGTTCGAGCTGATAGAAAGGCAACAGTGACTCAAATAGCCACCCATTACAACCAAGGTAGGCAGAAGAGCATCTCTGAACGCACAGTATGGCGAACTTTGAGGCAGATGGGCTACAGCAGCAGAAGACCACACCAGGTGCCACTCCTTTCAGCTAAGAACAGGAAACTGAGGCTCCAATTTGCCCAAGCTCATCGAAATTGGACAGTAGAAGATTGGAAAAACGTTGCCTGGTCTGATGAGTCTCGATTTCTGCTGCGACATTCGGATGTAGGTCAGAATTTGGCGTCAACAACATGAAAGCTTGGATCCATCCTGCCTTGTATCAACGTTCAGGCTGTGGTGGTGGTTTCATGGTGTGGGGAATATTTTCTTGGCACTCTTTGGGCCCCTTGGTACCAATTGAGCATCATTGCAACACCTTGTTGAATCTATGCCACGAAGAATTGAGGCAGTTCTGAAGGCAAAAGGGGGTCCAACCCGTTTACTAGCATGGTGTACCTAATAAAGTGGCCGGTGAGTATATATATATATATATATATATATATATATATATATAATATATATAATATATATATATTATATATATATACACACACACACACACCACACATACACATTATATACACACACATATATATACATTTTATATATATATACATATAATATCATATATAAAACACACACATACACACATACACACATATATAAAACACATATATATATATATATATATATTATATATATATACTATTATATATATATATATAATATATACATACATATATATACACACACACACACAAATACATATACACACACTTTTTTAGGTTTCACTACTTTTACACAATAAAAACACACTTAGAAAAGAAAACACGTTTTTACATCGCAATACTTTGAGAGTCAACCTTTTTTACTCGCATGTACACAAAGCCATTTAGCTTGTTTTTATGACGTTTTCATTGGTACCATTTTGAGGGACAAATGACTTTTTGATCACCTTTTAATAAATTTTTGGGAGGCAGGATAAAGAAAATACAGTAATCCTGGAGGTTTTTTATTTTTTACAGCGCTCACCATGCAGTATGTGTGTGACACGCTTGGTTTACTCTGCTGGGCAATGTGATTACAGTGATGTATATATATATATATATATATATATATATATATATATTTACTTTTTTATGTTGCAGCAGTTTAAAATATATATTTTTTATTGTGTAAAACAATACTTATGTATCGCTCTCTTATGATTGCCATAACTTTTTAATTTTTCATTTTTGCGGGACAAACTGATGTTTTCACTGGTACACCTCTGGGATTCATATGAGTTTTGGATCACTTTTTATTCCATTTTTATGTGCATCAGGATGAACAAAAATTGCAATTCTGCCATATTTTTTAATGCAGTTTATTGTGTGGGTTAAATAAAGTGACAGATTTATAAGTTAGGGCATTAAGCATGCAGCCTGCAATCGCATCACAGGAAACCTGATGGAGGACAAAGGGAGCTCCCTCGATCTACCAAAATCTGTACCCGACGCGGTCGGTTATCTCCATTCCCGACCACAACTGTAGTGCCCCCCAGATCACCATGACGTTTCTGTACGTCATGGTGCATTAAGTACCAAGGCACCGTGATGTACAGAAACATCATGGTATGTTAAGGATCACACATCAATTTAAAAAGTAACTGCCCCTGTGAGGATCATGACAAAATTCACCCCTTGTCCCCAGTTCTTGTAATTTTACCCAAGTTCACCCTCATGTGAACCAGGCCTTATTCAATCTGCTCCCACAGGAAATCACTTGCTCACTCCAAATCTAGCCAGCCATCTGGTGCAAAAGAAGCCACTCTCAGCAGGAAGTTAAGCCTCAGAGGTATGTTATTATTCCATTGGCACCTTGGCCAGCCTCTATGGGGCCAAGGTAGACATTTTCTCCAAAAGACTAAGCATCAAAGAGATTTGGCAGTCGCCCCAACACTGAAGTTCCATAAAGAATTATGAAATAACCATATGCCACAAGCACATCACCATTTCATATTTGTAAATATTTAAGTGCCACACACACATAGCTGTCACTCTCATCTGTAGGACCAACGAGCAGGAAGAAACGGAAAACTGGTACCAGTGACAGAGCAGTGACCCCAAGTTTGCTACCACAGCGTAGTTTGGGCCCATCTGGTTCTGATGGTACCAGGGCTGCAGCTCTGCACCATTCCCGGCCTGAGATATGGTCCGTTCTGTGTTAGAAGCTTCAGTTTGGCCCTAGAGGGAGTAGAAGGTCAGAACCTCCCAGGGGTGTGAGAGGATGTGACAGGGATGTGAGAGGGGATGTGCTAGGTGCCAGTGTAGAAAAAAAGTGATATTCTACAGGAACCCAGTGTTGTTTCTATTGGAAGGTGTATCAGTAGCATCCAGACAGGTCCAGTGCCCTGCACCAAGCTAACCTCTGGTAACTTGACACATCTTGCTGCTTCATTTGCTTGTTTCCATACCCTATATGTGTTTACACCTCTGACAAGTATATATATAGCTGTATCACCTATGTATGTATTGTTTGTTTAGTGTGCCTTTAAGGTGATAAAATATATAAAATTTGATCCGGAACTGTTCTTTTATTCTCGATCCACGAACTTTGGTCCGTATTCTTGGTCTTGAATACAATGCTACCGGGCCGGTCCCTTGCCCGACATACGCCTGTAACGGACCACGCGCATATCTAACAAGGGACTGTTGGCAGTCTACCAGGCTGGCAGAGTTCTGTTTCACTCTTGTGGCTAAACCCAGCCATTCAGAGTTGTGAGCGAGTGGGGTATCATCTCACACTGTCTGGGCCTTCCTCCATGTGGACAGGATTTAACTGGGAAATAGTATCCGGCTGACTTTACATACTCCTAGGGGGTGCGCAATGTCACAAAACCCCAAGTCAGGCCATCAACCCTCAAACGGGGATGGTTTCCAGACAGCCCCCTTAAACTCAATAACTTGTTTTCTCTAGAAAAATGCAAGTTTTAACAGTGTTAATATCCAGAATAATGACCTTCATAGTGAGATGCACATGAATGTGTAGAATCAGCAATGTCACGTACTGGTGACAAGTATATTGTAATAAAGGAGGGAAGAAAAAATAAAACAAAGTAAAAAAACAACAACTTACTGTATATGACTCAGCTGGTTGCCAATGAATCCAGTCATAAACCACATTTTTCTCTTCTTGGAAAACATATTTTGCCCAAGGTGAAATACGGTATATCACTTCTCCAGACTTGGTTTTCATTACTACCTAGAGAAAAAAAACAAAAAAACCCCCACCAAAATGTTAATATCATTGACAGCCTATTAAATAAGTAAAATAAATCTGCGATTACATTACTCCGCAGCAGACACTGAAGCAATGCGTCTGGAGGATCTTGCAACCTATACCTTCGACAGAAGGCAGTGGCATGTTTCACAGGGATAGGTCATTAAAACACGTTTTATCACAAATTAAAATTGATGTGGGAAGCTTGCAAATTAAACAAACTTTTTCACCATTTATCATTATTAAAAATTCTGCACTATTTTTGTTTTAGTTGCTACCTTAGTAATCCATGGTGTACAGCTCGTCTTCAGTGGATATGACCAATGTTGAGAGCTCCTCAGTCCTGGTCGCATATGCTTAGATATCACCTCTCCTCTCAGGCAGCTACAGACAGTCTCTTTCATGCATACTCACTGCGGAGCAAGTGTTCAACCCCATTCTACTCCTGTCCTCTGTACTCCTTAGTAATCAGTCAAACGATGCAAATAAATGAGAAAAACAAAACCTCAAATCAGGTACGTGCATTGAGAAAAAAAAAATCTGTTTGGTTCCTGCAGGAATTTGAACCTAGGACCCCTATACTGAAAGGCAGAAGCGCTAACCACTCGGCTAGATTATAGCTACTCACTGATCTTTACACAAACAGACCTTTGTTTGACTGGAGTGAGCACACTAAAAGGCACGCTTTTGTCAAGGCTGCTGTGTCACATGATATACAGTTCAAATAAATCAATCATACACGCCCCTTTTGAACACACTGAAAGCTGAAGGAGGACAAACTAAACATGTAATGCCTTCGTGGTAAAACCCTCTGAATAGGCTCTCACCAGATGACGTACTGTAACTTTCTTATTGAATACCCTTGTATCGAATAGGGCAGTATACTATGATACTCCATACCAAAAGGCAACTCTCTTGGCTATGGTCAGGTAAATGGAGTCCTTTTCGTTTGGGTATGGTTGGTGTGTTTGCCTAATTATAGGCTTGTAACATTGTGTGCATATAGCCCGTTTTTGTTTCATTTTGGGGTGTTTTATCCTTTTTTTTTTTTTTTTTTTTTTACTTTCATATAATAAAACATAGGGATAAAGCCAACAGCTCCATTATAAACCAAAAGGGTAGATGGCACCACTCAAATCCCAAACCATCAGAGTCAGACGCTGGCAGCCTTGGCACACACCTCAAATTCGCTTTCGGCAGCTAAGATCCAGATGTGCTGAACGTCTGTTGAGAAAGACAATGCTATCTGCAGACTTTTTCCATTACAAATTCATGCTTAGGACTTACCACACTGCCCTTCACTGCGCCAAACAAGAATATTTCACCTCCCTGATCTCAACATTACACAATAACTCAAAACGACTGTTTGATACTTTCTACTCCCTCCTCAGGCCTAAAGCTCAGGCCCCGGTAACAGACCTCTCTGTTTAAGACCTGGCCACTCATTTCAAAGAGAAAATAGACAATAACTAGCAAAACATAATATCTCAGTCTATAAGTAATATCCATCCGGTCTCCTCCTGCAGGTCTGCTCTCAGCTCTTCACCCCACAACAGAAGAAGTATCCAGTCTTCTCTTGTCCACCAGACCCACTACCTGCGTCAAAGACCCCATTCCCTCCCACCTCGTCCAGTCCATTTCTCCAGCCGTCATCTCTCAACTTACTGCAATCTTTAACCTTTCTTCTCCCACTGGGATCTTTGCATCCTCCTTTAAACACGCTGTTATAACCCCTTTTCGAAAGAAGCCCACTCTGTACCCGTCCACCGACCAGTATCTAAGGACCTGTATGTAACCTGCCCTGAATCTCCTGAATTGATTGGTCTGCTTTCGTCTACTCCGCTATCTCTTCTAAATCTGTTCTCAGCCCTCTGCAGTCAGGCTTCCACACTTTATACTCCATTTGAAACTTTAGCTAAAGCAGTTTATGTGATTTTCTTAAAACTATATCTCAAAGCAACTGCTTGTTGTTGCATCTTCTGGGTCTCTCTGTTGCATTTGACACTGTACCAACTTCTCCTTACCATGCTCAGTGCTAAGTGGTGATGTCAATCCCTGCTCTCTATCTAATCAGGAAGGGAGATGTGGACGGTAAAAGAGATACTTTTGTGCACTCAGCAGGTAAAAATCCCTCTAATCTCCTGACCAGAGCAATATCAAAAGATCAATGTACTTAGAAAAGTGTTCCTTTACTTGTCACTACATGTTCAAAACTAATCGTTTTAAGGAGAAAACCCGTTTTAGAAATGAATGAAGCAGAGAAAGAGAAGTATAGAAAGCTTTTAATGCTTTGTTGTGTTGTCTTTAAAAGCATAAGTAAAAACATTACTTCCAACCCTTCAGGTCTTTCATGTCTTTACAATGTAATTCTTGGTTTATAAAAGTGTTTTATGTGCCTTTTCTAACTATATAGTGATGTATTACTCCTACAAAACAAACACATTGTTTGTTCCTTTATGTAGATTGTAGTATCTGCAAGTGAAGGTTGCCATATATTTGTAGAATTCAATGACAAGTCATGTCAGTTCAAGGAGATTCGTAGCCTCAAGCTCCCTATAATCAAGTCTCCAGATTTAGTTTTAGCATTGCAGGATACAGTATGTAAAAAAGTTGCTTTAGATTTAAAAGTGTGCCAGTCTATCTGCTGCCTCGAGCAGCCACTTTTATCAGTCTATCACTTTAGAACTCAAGATAAATGTACTGGTCAGTAGATATTTATAGCTATTAGCACTTGTCCTAAAAAAAAATTTCAGGGAATAATACAGCATTTCAGAATACAAAAAAAGTCGCAATTCAAGCAAAATCCTTGAATTTGAAAGAATCTGATACAGAAGAAAAACAATGACATTTTGAAGAAAAAGTTTTATCATCTTTTTTTTCTTTTTTATATTGCAAATAGTATGAATGACTGGCATTAATAAAATATAAAAATAAAACCGTGCTTAAAGAAGAGAAGTGAATACACCGCTTTCTGTCCCTAAAAGTACAGCAAAGATATTCTATATTATGGTATATAAAGGCATATAAAGTAAAGAAACCACCATGTAAGAGGACAACAGTTTGGTAGATGATGATCCAAATTTAGTCACGACATGCAAGGGAAGAGAGGAACCGATAAGGCCATATCATCAAAGTGGCGATCATCTTGAATGTTGCAATCTTGTATTTAACTTTCGTGTTTCAAATGGAAATTTTTTGGTTTTTTTTCTTAAATTAATTTTTTTGATCAAAAAATATTGTACATTTCACATCACCAAAGCGTAAAGTGTTATATAAGAAATAATCAGAACAACAATTGCACCTGTCAATAATAAATCAGCAGTAGAGTTATATAGTTATACATAATATATGTAAAGATGAGATCAGTATCCTAAACAAGTATTGAACAAGTGAAGGATCAAGCCCAACATATTATGAATAAAGCATGAGCAGCTCAGAATAAATAGAACAAAATAGAAAAAAAAAAGGCAGAGAAACAAAATCTCACAATTAGGTAGAGTTTAAATAAGGGACAAGCATATTTGTCTAATGGTATGAGTTTGAAATCTTAAAAGGAATGTATGGGCTAGCAAAAGACAAGCAATAAACATTGCTTTAGGGCTGGGTGGATTTTTATAGGATAAGGTGGAGAGTCACTTTCAAATGGAATCTGTGTGACATATCAAACTGGTAGAGAATTTTACCAGTGCATAATGTTAACATGACTTCAGAAATACTATCACTGTTCTAACTTAATATTGAACCAACAGGCAATCAAAATGATGGCGTTCTCCAAGCAAAGCATCTCGACATTGTCCTTTTCTGGTCAACAAAGAACACATATTGCCTCAGAAAATTCAAGAGAATAACACCCAAAATAAACAGGGCTGTGGAGTCGGTGCCCATTTTGGTGGAGTCTGAGTCGTTATAAAATGGACCGACTCCAGAAATATATAAGCTGGTACAGTTCAATGCAGTGCCAGGAGCAAGAGGAATTGGGTCTTGCCAGTACTACTGCTGACAAATCTTCAGCCTCATCAGATAAGGAGTTTAATTTTGAAAAGTATTTGGATGACATGGAGCAGGCAAAGTGTTGTCGCAGGGGAATACATTCCACTCCCACAGCAAACAGACCATATTTCAAAAGTTTTCACTTGCTCTCAGAGTAGTACAAGAGTTCAACCATTCATCAGAACGGACTGTGCCTGAGGCAATTCCTTTATACTCTGAAATCCAAGTTAGTGTAGAAGGCCGTTCTCTAGCCTTAACATAATGAGATCAGATTTGAGGTTATCTATGAAGAAGGATCTTATGGAGGCAATGCTATTTCTCCGAACAAATTAATAGACTCACTACAAAAATGATTTGGCGCCTTTTTGTTGAAAACGGTTTTGCATACTTACAGTTTATTAAAGTTTGTGTTCTAAAGCTGTATCCAATAAATATATTTTATACCAATAAGAAAAATGGCAGCAATGTTTTGAACTTTTGACTTTCAGGCCTCATATCTCACCATCCACGACAGCTTTGAACTTGAGACTATCATCATATTATAGACAATCCTCTTAGCGATCTTATATATAACTTTGACCTGCAACTATATAGTATATGCTTAGTTATGAAGATTCTTGTCATGCAACTGCATTGTTACTGTTTTGCTCCTTGTGAGGGAACAATCTTTTTCTTCTTGTATACTACAAATTACAGCCTGTTCTCACATTCCCTATTAGCTCTGTGTTAATAAGCTGATTCCCAAGCGCAGAGGTCACTGGTTTGAATCGAGGAGCAGCCAGGAAGACTTCCCAAGAAAAGAGAAACCGCATCATCCAGGTCACCGATAGCGGTCTCTCGACCAAAAAAAATTGCCAAACTACATCATGTGAGGCAATGACAGCTGGAAGAATATGAAATGAAGCCCATCCATCCATTCAAAAGCCAAGAGGTGGACGTCCAGGCAAAATATCAGAGTCATCAAGTCGGATCATCACAAGGTCTATCAGTTCTGACACGACATGGCAGTTGAGGTGGATTGTATGCTTCCTAAGAGTGAAATCACAGATGTCCTTGCAAGCACCGTGCGATGTGTATTACACAAGTCTGGAATGGTGTCCGAAAAAAGGTGAAGAAGCCTCGACTCCAATATCATCATAAGAAGCGCTGGCTCGAGTTTGTAAAAAAGTACAAAAAATGGAAGATGGGAAACGGGTAGAGTGATGAGATTGAAGTCAATAGACCGGGCTCTGATAGGGGCAATTGGATTTGGAAGAATGGGGCTAACGGATCGAGAAATTGAAGAAACTGTCAAGTCCGGTGGAGGAAGCCTGATGATATCTTGTTTTTTCACTGCCAAAGATGTTGAATACTTGATCAGGATCGATGGTGGTCTCAATGCTGAGCTATATGTGAGCATCCTACTAGATGAGTTACTTCATATACTTGAGTACTATGGATATGAAAAGGACGACATAGCGTTCCAACAGGACAACAACCCAAAGCATACGCCAAGATTCACAAAGAAATGCTTCAATGACAATGAAGTAGAGATGCTGAATTTACCTCCCCAGTCCCCAGACGTCAACTCTAGCACTCTTGGGTAGAGTTGAAGAAAAAGCTGTATTTGTAGTGAGTCGTCCAGTCTGCACCAACATTGGGAATGTGTAGAAGAGACCTGGGATCAGATTTTGGTTGAGATATGCTTGAATCTGATCGAGAGCATGCCCAGAAGGATTCAGGCAGCATTGAAAGCCAAAGGTGGATTTACAAAATACTAGCAAAATAATAAAAAATAACATATGCTAAATAGTTGCAAGTCAAATTTATGTATAAGATAGCCAAGATGATTGTCTACAGAATGATGGTAGTCTCACATTCAAAGCTGTAGTGAATGGTAAGATATGGAGCTTGAAAGTCAAAAGTTCAAAACAGTGTTACCATTTTGCTTGTCAGTGTATGTTCTACCTAAATAGCCTGATTATTGTACCATAAGTGTGATAAAAAGCCTGATGTAACCATTTTAATACAGTAAAGTTATAATTTAAACATGAGCCATGTATGAGAGTCAGGAGTCAGAGATTTGGCTTACCGACTCAACATCCCTGCAAACAAGCCTTCATTGACCCACAGTGCAGTTGTCAATTTTAAAATATTAGGTTCTCTTGGCTATAAACTGGAAGCTGGACAAGGTAAAACTGCTATTGGTTTAATAGCAACCACTGTTCTAGCCTCATTCAGTAAGTCGGCAATTCAGCACCTATTGTTAGTCTCAAATGTGGGGTTGGCTGTGCATAATTCAGTACATTTGCTCTTCCTATAAGTGACACCCTTACAAGATTCAGATGCAGCAACATATGACTGGGGACAATCTAGATTGTTGAATACAATTGGCAGAATAGGTGACATGGCAACTTCAGACAAACCCACTCTCTCACTGGACTTTTCCATCTAACACAGTTGCCTCAACTAAAGTCATGGTATGATGTTGTACAGGCCCAGCACAAGGCATTTTGGTGCCCTAGGCAAAAACAGCAAATGCCCTTCCCAACACACAAGCACTAACATTCAAATGCCTGGCCCTGACCTGACTCATAGTGCCTACAGCTGCGCCCTCTCCAGCTAGGTGGAATGGGAACCACAACTGTGGCATCTTTTAAGAAAAACTGCAGTGCAATGACATGTTATCTGCATTCTGCAGGTCTGTATGATTCAGATTTACGTTGCATTACCACTTTCTGAGGCTAATAACTTTCTATTTTTCCATTTAAAGAACAGTGTGAGCGCTGTTTTTTTTGTACTAGTGTGCGGTCTTCATTGGAAACATTTTCAGATACCTACAACTTTTAGATTTTTTTTTTCTAATTTTTGGGGCGGAAAGCTACAATAATTATGGAGTTGGTATTTATGGAGTTCACTGTGCAGAATAAATAGGCGTATATGTTAATAGATTGGACTTTTACAGACATTGTGACACCAATTAAGAGTTCATTGTTATTTGTAAAATTGAAAAAGAGAAGTTCTAAATTTGTAAAGCTTTTTAAAACATTTTTAAAATGTTTGCCCTTTCTTGTCCATGGAATCAAACCATGGGGAGGAAAGTAAGAAAACAAAAGAAGATAGCCACTCATTCATCCCATTTATATAGTATAGGCTGCATAGTTGCCAACAGTCACAATTTTATTCTATTCTAGGGACTAGTTTTTGCAGTAGCATATTATGGAGGGGTGAGGATTTTCCATT
>JAODAL010078446.1:0-12913 GCA_025379985.1 Phyllomedusa bahiana
AGTGCACAGTATGCTGTATATCTGGGTTTTGTTGGTAGTTATAGAGTTAGGATATTAATATTTTAGCAATTTCCATAAAAGTTATGTTTTAACAGGGATTATTATTTGCAGTGACATTGTTTGTTTAAATCCTCTGTTTATATAGTATTTGTAGTATTTCTACTTCTTTGTTCACCCTCAAGATAGGAGGAGCCCAAGTAGGAGGCGTTCTTCATTTTAGTTGCTGAAACAGTCGATTGCTTCCCTACTCATATGGACTACAATGAACATAATCACATTCACACATGGCCACCTCTACCTCATCTACTTCCTGCTTGTGCTGCATGGGGGTCAGGAGGCCCACATTTCGCCAAAATAGGAGGGTCATAGAGATGGCTACAGAGACAACCATTAGTTTTCCTGTACTATGTGCCTCTGAGCAGGCAGAGGGACAAGCATCTCTGTAACCAGAACTTTAGGCCCTGCAAACAATGGCATTACAGTCCACAGGCTCTAGATTGTAGACAACCGTATCCACTGTTCAGCTCTGGGAGCAGGACTAGCATATGGCTGCCATGTTCTCATTAAAAGTGGAAAAGGGAAATTGAGATATAAAATACATCAGAAATATTTTTTATTTCTGTAGTGATTTAGCTTTATGTACCTAAGATCAGAAAACTGCTTGAAGAGGTCAACATACAATTTTCTTCTTTTTTTTTTACAACAAATAGGAAAACTTGTTATTCTTTGGAAAATCAATGCACTATGAGGTAGGATAAAAAAAATGGAGCCAGTGCAGCTGTCAGACTGATTTAATAGCGCAATTTGTGGTCTACGGAGGAAGCAGATCTGGGGAAAAGTCCACATTGTGGTGAGGAAATTCCATCCAGATGCATCTAAATTGTTTTTGGTAATGGGCTCACACAGCATGCTATACCGTTCTAAGGAAAATAAACCGGGACTTGCAGCGTAGGGAGATGGTTTATAGTTCTTTAAACTCTTCAGGGGGGTTTGTGGGGCAGAGATAAATAAGAATAAACAGAAGTTGGTGTCTCGTGCCTGGGGTTACCATTATTTTGGTGGAGGTGGGGGGTTTCATGTTCATAATTTTCCACACAAATATACAATACATCCCAAATTTCTGACAGAAGAAAGAAAGAATAAAAATGCCACTTGTTCAGATGCCAATATGCCCAAGGGGCACCCAGGTAGTAGTCACATCTGGGCCCTCGTGCTTCAGAGAGTATTCCTTCACAATTAGAAGACACTGGTATTAGAAGCTAAAAGTTACATCTGTGTGATTTATAAGAAAGCCTACTATAGTGCTCCCTTATATTCAGGCACAGTGCCCCCGTAACATAACCTACTACAATGCCCCATATCATAACCCACTACAGGGGCCCCATATCATGTTCTGCTACAATGCATCCATAACATAACCTACTACAATGCCCAACACCATAACCCACTACAGTGCCCCCATATCATGTTCAGCTACAATGCATCCATAACATAACCTACTAAATTGCCCCACACCATAACCTACTAAAGTCCCACCATATAATGTTCAGCTATAGTGCCTCCATAACATAACCTACAACAGAGCCCCTATATCATGTACAACCACAGTGCCTCCATATCCTAACTTACTACAGTGCTCCATATCATAACCCACTACAGTGCTCCCATATCCTGTTCAGCCACAGTGCCTCCATAACATAACCCACTAAAGTGCCCCATATCATAGCCAGCTACAATGTTCTCAAAACACAACCATGTGTTTCTAAATATACATCCAGGCAGAGTTCTCTTATAATGTCCAGCGATGTTAAGAAGGTTAGTATGAGGAACCATCAAAACTATCCTTTCATGTATCTCAGAAGTCCAGCACTAGAAATTCTCTGACACAAGAGAAATTTAATATGGAGGAAGAGGAAGAAGGGGGAAGGGGAAGACCAAGGCGCTTTCCTGTGTAGTATTAGGTATACACTTGTAGTTAGGTAGCCAAAAGTAGAAGCAAGAATCTCACCTGATTATGTTGCAGTAAGCACTGGTGCAACACAGGTCATCGCTTTATCAGACGGATATGGGTTCTCCTATGCAGCCACCTTTGATTCTTTAATCCTCTGTGTCATATGATAACCAAGATCAAAGATCCAAAATTGTGCATTATAGAGTTTGGAAAACCCTTATAATGCAGGGTTAACCTGGCGCGTTAAGGAAAACCAGCTGGTTTTCCTTAACGCGGTAGGTTAACCCTGCATTATAAGGGTTTTCCATACTCTATAAAGCACAATTTTAGAAGTCCAGCACTGACACTGATGACTCATTGTCTATGTGAGTAATAGTAACGTGGTGGAATTAAAGGACCGTGTCATTTCCTCTGTATCGGCCATTGCCTGCTTTTTTGGGGGAGTCCCTCAGAGTCCTTGGTTAAACCCAGCAGTTCCTTGGACTTCTGTTTGAGAAGTACTGTCCTAAAACATTACATACATAGTGGTGTGACTATCTGGGTGGGTTAAAATCTGATACACATAGTTACCATTAACCTGTACAATGTTCTGTGGACTTGGTGCAGAGTAGCTCCTGGATTTTCACGGTTCGAGGACTTTCTCAGGAGCAGCATAATTGGTTATCTCTGCTTTTGCTCTTGTGAGATTCCAGATTGAATTCCTCAACATTGAAATTGCAACACCAAGACGGTAACATCTTGGAATAAGGGAAAACATGGGCTTTCTAGACATGTTAGTGAATAAATCAAGATGCTTGGAATATTTTGATTCCATTTATCATTTTCACATCAATATCACGTATTGCTGTAAGTTCCACATACAGGCACTTCTACATCTTTCCATGCTGGCAATGAGGTTATTAGTGGAGGTCTGCATTTGAACAAATCATCTAGATTAACTACCAGTAAGTGCCTTTGATATTGCCGAACAACCATTTGTACTGCATGGGAGAAAGATCCGGAGAAGCTGCAGACTAGGGTCGCACCTTTAGGCCATGCAGGTTGCTCACAGTAGCACGAGCAACATGTGGCCGGGTGTTGTCCAAATACTGTAATATCGAGGTGTTATTGCATCTAAAATGAAGTCTAGATGGGCGCAGCTAAAATACATTATACCACCTGTACTATAATTCAGGGAGTAGGACCTGTGTGATGTTTCCTTGTGTAGTCCTTTTTATGGAGTTGTTCAATTTGTCTCCAGACCAATCGCCAATCATTGGGTGGTCCTCGTCTGGGTGTGATGAACTGCAAGACTATTTACTGGGCTAAAGAGAAACAGGTATGGCATAGTGGAGGATAAGCTCCTACCATGGGAGATAAGGTAACAGACAGTTACTTGACTTTAAGGGCTTTTCCCCATGGCAATTGTTTTTGGACGGTTTTACAGACAGTTTTCGGCTTTGAAAGACGTCTGTAAATCATCTGTCAAACTTCACAATGGACCTCTATGTAAAATTCCACCGGACGGTTTTTTAGACCGCTGGCGGTCTGAAACAGATTGAACATGTTCATTCTTCCACCCGGTTTTCGGGTGGAATATGAACAAGTCAATGAGTAGAGAGCTTTTCTCTGCAAACAGCGGCCATGCACACACAGAGCAAAACAGAGCACGTACCGGTCAGATAATCCCACTGGTATTTGCTCGCTGCCATAGGGACCAGACCTAAAACTCCTTGTTCAGGGGCATAACATTAAAGCCAGGAGCCTTGTTCTACAGCAGAGATTATGTAACATTGTGTCCTTGGTACAGGGGCTATATACAAAGACTAAGGGGCATTAGACCCGCTGTCCCAAGGCTCAAGAAACTTAAAGGCAAAGACTTAAGATATTTTGTCATAACTTCTGCAACTGTTATACTAACTACCTAGGTCAGCAGCCCCCAGGCCCTTTAAGCATTATAAAGTAATGCTTTAAAAGGGCATTATAAAGCATTAAAACTTTAACACGGTGCAACACACAATGTATATACAGCATATGCTAGTCTGCTCTCAGCACTGGACCAAGCAAGTTTCAAGGCTTCTCCTATCTGCGCGCCCCACCACCTGCTTTAGTGACCCCATTCCCTCCCACCTTGTCCAGTCCATTTCTTTAGCTGTACTCTCTCACATTACTGCAATATTCAACCTCTTTCTCTCCACTGGGATCTTCCCTTCCTCCTTTAAACACACCATCATAACCCCTTTACTAAAAAAGTCCTCTTTGGACCCGTCCTGCGCTGCCAACTACCGACCAATTTCAAATCTGCCCTTCATCTCTAGGCTTTTGGAGCGCTTGGTATACTCTCACCTAATCCATTATCTCTCTGCTAACTCTCTTCTTGATCCTCTACAATCAGGTTTCCGCACCCTACACTCCACAGAAACTGCTCTAGCAAAAGTCTCTAATGACCTCCTCTCTGCTAAATCTCAGGACAACTACTTGTTGTTGCTTCTTCTGGATCTCTCTGCATCGTTTTACACCATAGATCACCAACTTTTCCTCAGCATGCCCAGTGCCATTGACCTCCAGAAGACCGCTCTCTCTTGGTTCTCATCCTACCTCTTTGACTGCTCCTTTAGTGTCTCATTTTCAGGTGCTATCTCCTCTCCTCTTCCTGAGGGATTAGTTCTGTCGGGGTTCCTCAGGGATCAGTTCTAGGTCTTTTCCTCTTCTCACTTTACACAGCCACCATTGGACAAACCATCAACAGATTTGGCTTCCAGTACCATCTCTATGCTGATTGCACCCAATTTTACACCTCTTCCCGAGACATCACTCTGGCCCTGATACAAGACACCAGTGACTGTCTGTCCGCTGTCTCTGACATCATATCCTCTCTCTATCTCAAACTAAACCTCATTAAAACTGAACTCCTGGTCTTTCCACCATCTACTTACCACCCCCTCTCTGCTACTTCTGTTTCAGTGTGTGGTATGACCATAACTCCTAGGCAGCAGGCCCGCTGCATTGGGGTTATACTAGATTCTGATCTGTCCTTCACCCCATATATCCAATCACTTGCCCGCTCCTGTCACCTGCACCTCAAGAACATCTCCAGAATCCGTCCGTTTCTCACTGTGGAAACAACAAACTCTCATTACTGCTCTTATTCTTTCTTGTCTTGACTACTGTGACTCCTTGCTTATCGGTCTCCCTCTCTGCAAACTCTCCCCTCTCCAATCTGTCCTGAATGCAGCAGCCAGGCTCATCTTTCTCTCCAGCCGCTATACTGATGCCTCTACCCTGTGTCAGTCACAGCACTGGTTGCCCATCCAGTACAGAATACAACATAAAATCATTACTCTCATCCATAAACCATTCCACAGTGAAAGGAGTGTGTTTGCTCAGACATCAGGAGAACAGGGCTGTGACAGTTTTTGGGCCAAAAGGACACCAGAATACCGGCGCAGCCCCGTATATTCCCATTGCCCTATGTTTGCAGGAAAGTCAACACTGCACATCACCCTGAACCCATTATCCCCACTGTAAAGTCTGATGGGAGTAGCATCATGCTGGGGGGAGGTTTTGCTTCAGTCAGGATCGGGAAGTTGCTCAGAATTGATAGGAAGATGGATGGAGCTAAATACAGGACAATCCTGTAATAAAACCTGTTTGAGCAGGGGTGTCAAACTCGTTTTCACCGGGGGCCACATCAGCCTCACGGCGTACCTTAAAGGGCTGACATAATTTTAGAACTACTTGTAGGTAGATAAGTGGCTATAAAGCCCCCTGTAGATGACAGTTATATCTTCCCATGTAGGTAGATAGGTATTTTGCCCCCTGTAGCCAGATAGTAATATGCCCTCTGCAGCCAGGTAATATGCCCCATATAGAAAGGGAGATGCCCCACATAACCCCCCCGGTAGCCAGGCAGATACCCTATAGTCCCCCAGTAGCCAGGCAGATGCCCCATATAGTCCCCCAGTAGCCAGGCAGAGGCCCCCTAGTCCCCTCAGTAGCCAGGCAGATGCCCCATAGTCCCCCAGTAGCCAGGCAGATGCCCCATAGTCCCCCAGTAGCCAGGCAGATGCCCCAGTAGCCAGGCAGATGCCCCATAGTCCCCCAGTAGCCATGTAGATGCCCCATAGTCCCCAGTAGCCAGGCAGATGCCCCATAGTCCCCCAGTAGCCAGGCAGATGCCCTATAGTCCCCAGTAGCCAGGCAGATGCCCCATAGTCCCCAGTAGCCAGGCAGATGCCCCATAGTCCCCCAGTAGCCAGGCAGATGCCCCATAGTCCCCAGTAACCAGGCAGATGCCCCATAGTCCCCCAGTAGCCAGGCAGATGCCCCAGTAGCCAGGCAGATGCCCCATGGTCCCCAGTAGCCAGGCAGATGCCCCATGGTCCCCAGTAGCCACACAGATGCCCCATGGTCCCCAGTAGCCAGGCAGATGCCCCAGTAGCCACACAGATGCCCCATGGTCCCAATGTAGCCAGGCAGATGCCCCAGTAGCCCCCTCAGTAGCCAGGCAGATGCCCCAGTAGCCCCCTCAGTAGCCAGGCAGATGCCCCAGTAGCCAGGCAGATGCCCCAGTAGCCCCCTCAGTAGCCAGGCAGATGCCCCAGTAGCCAGGCAGATGCCCCAGTAGCCCCCCCCAGTAGCCAGGCAGATGCCCCAGTAGCCAGGCAGATGCCCCCGTAGCCCCCTCAGTTGCCAGGCAGAGGCCCCAGTAGCCAGGCAGATGTCCCATAGCCACTTCAGCGCATAGAAAAGTCCAGCACGACCCAAATGGTGAAATAAAAACTTTCAAAATTTATTTCCAAAATTTGTTAAAATACAAAATTATAAAAATAGCACATGGTCAGTTGGCAAGGAGTAATGACCAGAAGACCCTAAAGACAAAACACACTGACGCGTTTCGGGCCTATGCAATAGTGCCCTTACTCACTATGAGTAAGGGCACTATTGCATAGGCCCGAAACGCGTCAGTGTGTTTTTGTCTTTAGGGTCTTCTGGTCATTACTCCTTGCCAACTGACCATGTGCTATTTTTATAATTTTGTATTTTAACAAAATTTGGAAATAAATTTTGAAAGTTTTTATTTCACCATTTGGGTCGTGCTGGACTTTTCTATGCGCTGAAGTGGCTATCGCTGCTGGCTTGAGCAGGTATCCGAGCACTACATCACTCTGGAGTAAGCTGGCTCAATCTACTATTAACAGATGTCCCATAGCCCCCCCAGTAGCCAGGAAGATGCCCCAGTAGCCCCCCCAGTAGCCAGGCAGATGCCCCAGTAGCCCCCCCAGTAGCCCCCCCAGTAGCCAGGCGGATGCCCCAGTAGCCCCCCCAGTAGCCGGCGGATGCCCAGTAGCCCCCCCAGTAGCCAGGCGGATACCCCAGTAGCCCCCTCAGTAGCCAGGCAGATGCCCCCTAATGATTATAAAAAAAAAAAAACAGCTACTTACCTCGTGTCCGTGCAGCGCGGTCCGGTCCGGTTCGGGAGCTGTGTATGGTGTAAGCAGCGTGACGTCACGCCGCTTATGCCCGCACGCAGCTTCCTCTGCCACCGAGGAGACCCAGCGTCACAGGGGGCGTGAGCAAAGCGACGCGTCACGCCCCCTGCGACGCCCTATGTACAGCACTCACCGAGCGTTCTACATACAAAGGGAGAAGGTGGGAGGGAAACGATCCCTCCTGCCATCTCCCTGTACTAGCTGACTGCGGAGTCAGGGAGATCGCGGGCCGGAAAACACAAGGCCGCGGGCCTTGTGTTTGACACCTGTGTGTTAGAGGCTGCAAAAGACTTGAGACTGGGGCGTAGGTTCACCTTCCAGCAAGACAACAAACCTAAACATACAGGCAAAGCTACAATGAAAGGGTTTACATCAAATAATATTACAATGGCCCAGCTACAGTCCAGACCTAAATCCCATTGAGAACCTGGAGCAGGACTTGAAAATTGCTGTCCACAAATTTTCATCAAGCAATCTGGCTGAGCTAGAAGAGAAGAAGAATGGGCAAATATTCCAGCATCTGGATGTGCAAAACTGGTAGAGACATCCCTCAACAGACTGCAGCTGTCATTGCAGCTAAAGGTGGTCCTACAAAGTATTGTGTCAGAAGGCTGAATACATATGCATACCGCACTTAATTTTTTTTTAATTTGCAAAAGCAGGTATCATTGTCTTTACACTTCACAAATACAGTCACAAACTTAAAGGTATTTTACTGATATTTTATGTGCTGGAGCAACACAAAGTAGCACGTAACGTTTAAAAATGAGGAACAGTTCAAGGTGTAGGAAGGCTTTTGCAACACATTAAATATATATATATACACACACACACATATATATATATATATATATATATATATATATATATATATATATATTATACACATACATACACATATATATATAAAGAGAAAATAGCAGCACTATCAAAAAATGAAAAAAAACGAAAAAAACTTAGCGGGGTGCCAGCAACAGCCAAAGTCCGGATACAAAGACTTCCCTTAGTAGATAAACTCAGAAAAATATTGCAGCACTCCTCAGGTAAAGGTGAACAAACGTGAAGTTTTATTCCCACATGTTACAACGACGTTTCGGCTCCCTCACAGAGCCGTCTTCAAGCCAAGCTTGAAGACGGCTCTGTGAGGGAGCCGAAACGTCGTTGTAACATGTGGGAATAAAACTTCACGTTTTTTCACCTTTACCTGAGGAGTGCTGCAATATTTTTCTGAGTTTTTATACATACACACATATATATAATATATATATATCACATACATACACACACACACACATATATATATATATATTATATATATATATATATATATATATACACAAACAAAATATGTTCACTAACAGCTGCTATAGACCCTTAAGTCCCAGCACATCCTGTTAGTGAACATCACATGCCAGCATGCCACACTAGCCCTCGTTTGAGTAAGGTGTGTATGTTTTTCATTTCTGTAGGGCTCTCCCTCCTCTTCCTCCTCCTTGCTGTACTTGGATGTCACCACAGGTCCTTCTCCTGCTCTCAGTCATATATTCTTCAGCTTATTGAACACAACTTAAACCTGTAGTGGAAGGCTGCATTCACACGGCCATGACAAAATACAATATTTTGACGTTTTCACACGTAAGCGGACAGCTTTTGTCCACAGTTTGCAGATTCAAGCCTTCACACTGCCATGTTCATGTTCCGCTTGAAACTGGGCAAGAGAATGAATATGTTCTAAGTTTTTCGTTACACCGCCAGAGTGGACTGCTGCATGAATTTTCTGTTTAAGTCAATGTAAAAGGTTGACAATCGGTTTACAAGTGGTCTTCAAATCCAAAAAGCATCTGTAAATCCGACTGAAAACCAGTGCCATTGGAACAGGCCCTAAGAGAGCTGTTTTTTGGGAGGGCAAGGCTCCCGACTACCCACGCCATCCCTTCTCACTGCACCAGGTGCCCCCATGGTGATCGCTTGCTACAAAAATCGGCCTTGAAAGTTGCAATGGTTGTGTGTTATCTGTGTACTAAATGGGAGGTTTATCTTCCATGATCCTTGTTATATACACTGGATATTAACATTACATGCAGAGGCTTGAATAGAGCTCAACAGCAGTCTCTCCGCAATATAAAATTACTACATAAAGAACTAATAATCTACGACTGAGGCTGAAACTATGTAAAGCAACATCAATGTGATGATAGATCTGCAAAATGTGACCGCACATAAAGCCTGCAGCTGCCGTGTGACGCTGTTCATGTGTTCTATTGGTATTACTGGACCTGTAACATCTGGCTGATTTTACCCGGATACAATTGGGCTCTGCTTATTCAATGCTGCAAACCTTCCCCTCATTCAGATGTGATCAGATGGATGAGGGAGAAAAAACAAACAAAATCAAACCTCAAATTAAGGAAAAAAAAACGGTGACAGGAACACTCCGTAGAGCGGCTATGTGGCGAGGTGTTCTTATAGTATAGAGCTTTTTACTGTTTACTTTTTATAGATAAGGAGGTAACAAAAGATGTATATTGTTTTCTGGTGCTTGGTTCAGATAACCCCATATGACCATTGTAGGGGTAAGGTAGTACTGTAAAGTACTCGTATAAACAAACGTGATTGTGTAAGTCATAATTGCCAACTTTTGAAAGTGGGCATCAAGGAGATTCGAAGTTTGCATATCCACTCCCTCTTTGTATTGAGTAACACACCCTTCATGAAAAGTCATGCCCACTTCACCTAACTTTGTGATGGCTCTGGCAGAAGGCTAATTTAGGAGTTTTGATGTCACCCAGGATTCATTGACGTTGGATAGCTTATTCAGCCTCCAGGATAGCTGGGAGACACTGCTAAACTGTGCCTGAACCTAAACCATTACACTGCTACCAATGTTTCCACCACAGAGTGATTATATAGTGGTAGATACCAGTGTACACAGGCTCTGCAGATGTTTAAGTGATTACAGTGCAGTTACATCTAGGGACTCACTGGAGACATCTTCTATGACTGGAATTTTTCTTTTTCTCTTTTCTTCTTCATCCTGTCCAGACCACCATAATGATTTTTCCTGGCCACGACTCATCCCTGCAAAATTTACCACACAAACAACTTTTTTTTAGCACTTCCCTACCTGTAGCCATCTCTGTACAAACTGGACATGGGGTGAGAGGTGGAATGGAGTAAGTGGAGGTAAGAGGACTATAGGCTGAAAGGTGAAGAGGTTATGAGATGAAAGGGGGTGGGGAGTGATGGGGTTGTATTTTATGTTGGCAATAGGATGCATAACACAATGGTGGGGAGTGGTAGGAGAGAGGAGTACAGAGCTCAGCTTACAATCTCATTGGGGGCGGGGGCATAAGACCACCCCCTGGAGATTGTGCGGCAGCTGTGTTTGTACACCCCAGAATTATATTGTGCAGGTTGAACTCCGTACCCTGCACCCCTAGAAGAGCAGCCACAGGAATAATCTTCAGGAGATGGGGTTTATGTTTTTTTAACGTTATTATATTTATACAGGTCTCCCCTTTGGGCTATGTTGGACTCATTGGATTATGTCAGACCAATGTTGGATTGATGCCTTTAGTAAAATGGTGAAGAGGGCTGATGACGGGGACTGTTTAGTTAAATGAAATTTTTCTGTACAATTTATGTCTGCTTTTTTTCCCCCCATTTCATTTCATTTTTAGTAATGGCGGTATCTGATCTCCATTACTATCGCTTGGGCTTGGTGTCAACCAGTGGTGGTTATATCATCCCAAGGCTGACACTAACCCCATGTAGCTATTACTGTAATACCCCATGTCCAAGGGGTTTTGGGAAGAGTCTGGTAATCATCAGAAGCAGACTCTCCAATGTGATGTTCTGTGTCTGGGGTGGCAGGAGGCTGGTATTGTTAGAATGGGAAGCTACCAGTATTGATGGAGCTTCCTGTTCTGATATTATCAGGCTGCCACTGTCAGGTTTACCGTGGTTATTGAAAATGAGGGGACCCCATGTTGGGTTTTTTTTTCCCCGAAAATGTATTTATTTAGTGAGAATCTAAACCTGGGCATCCACTGTAATGATTACAGGATTCTCAATAAATAAATGATTTCTAAAAAAAATTGAGAATCCTGAAATGTGCAACTAATACCATTATATTACAGGGTCCGCTTCTTATGGTCTTCAGCTCTGCACAGTACCCTTGGTATGTTGGGTACTGGGGCATGGCGTTGGTCTCAGTCAGCAGTGTTTCTTGTTGCCCAAGACTGAAACTAAGTCTGAGTGATAATAATGAAGAAGTGTCTGACAGACGCCTCCACTACTATCAATGGAATTATGTGGCAAAAAAAAAGACACAAATTACACCCAAAAACTTTTATTTAAGTATACACGCCCCAATATCTGACCTCTTTAACCATTTTATTAAAAAGAAAAAAAAAATAGATCCAAGGTTGATCCGACCTAGTGCACCCAGCCCGAAGTAGTCCAAAAGGAAACCTGTAAAAACAAAACAAAACAAAACAAAACCAAAACCCAAAAAAAAAAAAAACATTACACATATAAGCTGGATAGCCTATTCAGCATCCTGGAAAGCTGAGTGAAACCCCATCACCCACAGGTAACACCCAGCTTTGCCGTGGGTGTTACCCAGCTTTCCTGGATGCTGAATAGGCTATTGCCATAAGAATCACCAGAGTGTCCGCCACGGCCTGTCTCCAACCCCCCTTCGACCACCAGAGACAAACCGCAGAGGGCAGGAGCAAGGGTCGGAACTTCTGCCCCATGCGGCCTGTATTCCGCCTACTGCCAGAGCCAGACCACAGGAGGCAGGAGCAAGGGGCAGGAGACGAGGGGGCAACTCCTGCCTCCTGTATCTAGCCCCCTACAACCGCCACAGACAGATCGCAGGAGACAAACTCCTGCCCCTTTGGAAACGGACCACATGGGGAAGGAGAGCGGGAGCAGAGGGCAACTTCTACCCCCTGTGGCCCGTCTCCTGGCCCCTGCAGCTTGTCTTTAGAGGGGGGCAGAAGAGAAGATAGGCCACAGGAGACAACTCCTAAAGTTGGTCTCTTGCCTTCCTCTTGCTGCAGCAGGAGTTTCACCTTTTCTGCTACAGTGTATGAAGAGACAGTGACAAGAATGTCAGAAGACTGCAGCGGGACCAGACGTAGGAGCGGGAAGCGGTAAGTACTTACCACTGAAAGCACCTCCTTCTGTGCAGTGCACACGTCCCAAAAAGGCTGTGTGCGCTGCCCAGCTTAACCTTTATACCCAACAGAGGCCACCGCCAGTGGCATCGGAGCAGTGTCCTGACGCTACTCTTCCAGCGCTTTCATCTAAAGAAGCCCCGCTGCATTCTGCCGGCGAGAAGTTTCGCTGACCGTTCCGGGGTGGAGGAAAAGGTAACCCCCATTTGCGGTATCCTCCCGTCGAACCCGGGAGTGTTGGCATATATGGTGTAAATAAAACAAGTACCAGAAAAACTATACATTTTTTGATCCCTGCTAGACAG
>JAODAL010078447.1:0-12912 GCA_025379985.1 Phyllomedusa bahiana
GGGGGGGCGGAAACGGGGGCCAAAGGGGGGGGGGGACGGAACGGGGCCGCCCGGGGGGGGGGAAAACGGAAGGGGGCCGACCCGGGGGGGGGGGGAGACGGAAACGGGGCCGACCCGGGGGGCGGGAGACGGAAACGGGGGAACCCGGGGGGGGGGGGGGGGAAAAGAGGGCGACCCCCGGGGGGCGGGAGGAAAGAGAAAACCACAAAGGCATGGGAAAGGAAATGAAGGCCGCTGGGGGGGGGTTGGAGGCGTGAGGGGCAGGCGGGAGGAGGCGCGCGCTCTCCATGCTACCCCACTCCTCTCTGTGTGATTCGGTGACTCACGTGTGGGTTGTCCTCGATCTCGCGCAGCGCCTTGATCTCCCGCAGCGCCTGGTTCGGGATGCCTTCCTCCAGTTTCCGCAGGGCCACCTTTTTCAGGGCCACGGCTTCCCCTGTCTGAGAGGATCAGATACAGAGAACATGAGATGAAAATAAGGGCAGGAGATGAGAGGGGCGAGGCGGGCAGCGGGGACTAATGGATTTATGCCAAAACAAAAAATGGGGCTTCGAGCTTAGCGCCACATGTTGGTGAATGCTGGTTACTACAATACAAAAGGAAACAAAACCATGTCCTATTTTTTTCAGCAAAAAACCTCATAATCTTGGGGAGTGATCTCCATCTGTGGAAAAACACACGGATAAGGGCGTAAGTGGGGGGTGAGGGTTTTAGGGGCCCTATGAGGGGCGAGGGGTATAGGGGGTTTTGAGGGGGGCGCGGGTATGGGGCCGTATGTAGGGGCGGGTTTTTGGGGCCCTAGTAAGGGGCGGGGTATGGGGCCCTTTTAGGGAGGGGATTAGGGGCCGTATGTAGGGGGCGCGGGATATAGGGGCCGTATGTAGGGAGCGCGGGATATAGGGGCCGTATGTAGGGGGCGCGGGATATGGGGGTTATGGGGGCGCGGGGGGAAGGGCCGTTGTAAGGGCGGGGATATGGGGGCCGTTGGGGAGGGGGCGGGTTTAGGGGCCCTTGTGGGGGGGATAAGGGGGCCGTATGTAGGGGGGCGGGGTATGGGGCCTGTTGGGGGGGGGGATATAGGGGCCGTTGTAAGGGGGGGGATATAGGGGCGTTGTAGGGGGGGGTAAGGGGCGTTGTGGGGGGTGCGGGATTAGGGGGTTTTTAGGGGGGCGGGATTAGGGGCCGTATGTGGGGGGCCGGGATAAGGGCCGTAGTGGGGGGCCCGGGGAATGGGGGGCTATGTGGGGGGCGGGGATAAGGGGCCGTATTAGGGGGGCGGGGGTATAGGGCCTTATGTTGGGGGCGCGGGATATAGGGGCCGTTGTTGGGGGGGGGGGGGTTTTGGGGGGGCCGTTGGGGGGTTGGGGGGGGTTTGGGGGGTTTGGGATGGGGCCTTTGTTAGGGGCGGGGTTTGGGGGGGCCCGTTGGGGGGGGGATATAGGGCGTATGTGGGGGGTGGGGTATAGGGGCCGTTTTAGGGGGGGGGGTATGGGGGGGTGTGTAGGGGGGGGGGTATAGGGGGGTATAGGGGGCGCACACATTGGGCTTCACCCCCCCCATTCACCCCATCACCCTCTCTTTTCGGGTCCCCTGATTTGTTTGGCTTGAAAGATGCCGTGGGCCCCTTTTCGATGGGCCAGAAACTGTATGCCCATCCCCCGACGGCGGGGCCCCGGCCCCGGGCGCATGCGTCCCAGTGTTGCTGGGCAACAGGAGAGAGGATGGACCTCGGGGCTCCGCCCCCTCTGCGCTGCGTCATCGGGAGGGAAGAAAAGCGCGGGAGAAACTGACCGCTGCCGGGAGGGTGGGAGGTGTCATGGCCGCTCCCGTCACTGCGGGGTCCGGGGGCTCTGTCAGTTTATGTAATGAAGATACAAATTTTTTTCTATGGCCAACAGTGTAAAAAAAAAAAAAAAAAAAAAAATGTAAAAAAAACCTGTAAGTCCCCCTGGCGGCAAGTGCTGCGTAATTCATGTCCCCGTAGGTGTGGGGAACAATTGCCGTTCTCTGGGATTTGCAGCAAAATAGGAATGGTGGGGGCTGAATGCCCCCTGTCTCTCTCATTTTTTTGGGGGCCCTAAGGGGGGGGGGTTTTAGTTCGGGGAGAAGGGCCCCTGTGTTCTCCCTTCTTTTTATGGGGTTCCCCAAGGGGGCGCTGTGTTCTCCCCCCCCCCCCACCCCATTTTTTTATGGGGGGTTCCATCCCGGGGGCCTGTGTTCTCCCCTTTGTTCTATGGGGTTCCCCGTACGGGGAGGCTGTTTTTTTATTTTAAATGGGGAAGTTTTTCCCCTCAGGGGAAAAGGGGTTTTTGTTTTTTCCCCTTTTTTTTGGGAGTTCCCAGTAAAGGGGAATGTTTTCCCATTTTTTCTTGGGAGTTTCCCCTACAGGGGAGGCTGTGTTTCATTTGTTCTTGGGGGTTCCCCGTAAGGGGAAGGGGTTTCCCCTTTTTTCTTGGGAGTTCCCAGTACAAGGGGGGATAGCCCCCGGGGTGTTTCTCCATTCTGTTCTAGGGGTTTTCCCCTACAGGGGGAGCACTTGTTCTCCCTTTTGTTTGGGAGTTCCCAGTATGGGGGGGCTGTGTTCTTTTTTAATTTTCAAAGGGTTTCTAATTTTTTGGGAGAGTAAAATTTTTTTTTAAAGGGGGCGGGGCTGTTTTCCCCCATTCTTTCTATGGGAGTTTAAACCCCCCCTTTTTTGGGGTTTGCTGGTTTTTCCCTTCGTTCTTTTTGGGAAGTGTTTTCCCCCGGGGGTTCCCCGGGGGGGGGGCCTTTGTTTGGGGGGGTTTTAAAAGGGGCTATTTGTTCTTGGGAGTTCCCCGTACAGGGGAAAGTGTGTTCTCCCTTCTTTTAAGGGAGTTCCCGTAAGGGGGCCTGTTTTTTCCCTTTGTTTTTATGAGTTCCCTAAGGGGAGGGTGTGTTCCCCATTTGTTTATGGGAGTTTTTCCCGTTATGGGGGGGTTGTTTCTCCATTTTTGTTTTTTTATGGGGTTCCCCTTTTAAGGGGGGCTGTGTTCTCCATTTGTTTTTGGGGTTCCCCTACAGGGGGGGGGCCCGGGGCTTGTGGTTCTTTTCCATTTTGTTCTTGGGAGTTACAGTAAGGGGCACGTGTTCCCCATTTTGTTTAGGAGTTCCCAGTACAGGGGAGCGCTGTGTTCTCTCCATTCTGTTCTATGGGAGTTCCCAGTACAGTGGATAGCTGTGTTATCCATTCTGTTATATGTGAGTTCTCAGTACAGGGGAGCACTGTGGTCTCCATTTTTTTCTATGGAGTTCCCAGTACAGGGGAGCGCTGTGTTCTTCATTCTGTTCTATGGGAGTTTCCCAGTACAAGGGCACTGTGTTCTCTCCATTCTGTTCTATGGGAGTTCCCAGTACAGTGGAGCGCTATGTTCTCCATTCTGTTCTATGGGAGTTCCTGTACAGGGGAGCGCTGTATTCTCTCCATTTTGTTCTATTACATCCTTGTCCCGTGAGTCCAGGCCTCTTTTAATACACGCCAATATCTCGCTTGCCTTAGAGGCAGCTGACTGACATTGTGCTGTTGCGCCCATATCTTTTTCAACAAGCGATTTTACAAGTTTTTCAGTTCATTTTCATTGATTCCTAACAGCTTTGTTGTTCACATATGACAAGGTTTTTACACGCGTTTCACGCACTGAAAGAGAAGCATCATGTCAATTCCTGAAGCATTTTCAGCGCTAAAAAACCCCATAGGAATCAATGGAGAGCTTCTAAACCTCGTCCAAAACTTCTACACGTTTGTGGAGCGTTTTTCGGCGCAGTTTTTGTCCTGCTTATTAACTTGTATGGGTGAAAACAGTGTTGAAAACCTAAAGGTGTCTAAAACCTCTTCTGAAGAAGCGCGTTTCAGGCGAGGTTTTGATGCTATTTTGGGTGCTATAAAATCAGCCATGTGAACATATCCTAACTGCCTATAGTGGCGCTTACCTGTGGGTGTACTCTCAACAGCGCTCCTGCCCGATTCCCATTCACTTTCACCGCGCGCGAAAGCACCCAAAAGAAGCGACATCACTTCTCTGGTCCCCGGCGCCGCCGCTGTTTGTTTATGTGCCAAGTTGCCAGCAGTTGCTAAGGCATCGGCTGCAGCGGCGCAGGCGCACATCACTGTTTCACTTTCTGCTGCCGTGCCTGGCACCGCCTGCTATGCCCCTGTCGCCGCGCGGCGCCGCTCGCAATACTAACCTTGCGAGCCGCGACGCGTTACCGCCCGGCAGCTCCCATGTCTTCCGCGGACCGCTCCTCCCCACTGCTACGCTGCGCTGCTGTTGCTGGGGTCTGACTCCGGAGGTGACATCAGTCCCCAGCGTTCGCGCCACAGTGCAAGCGAGCAGCGAGTGAGGAGACCATTTTCTGGAGAGCGACCCTTTTTTTTTTAGTTCAGGGTCAGAAGCTCTTGATTTTTTTCCTGATCCTCTTAGCAGAAGCAGGAGACCCACTTGATTGTCAGCAGCAGCCTAAATCCCAGGGTCAGGAGCCCCCTTGATTGACAGCAGGAGCCCCCCTTAAATCCCAGGGCCAGGAGCCCACTTGTAGAGAAGCCCCCCTTTAAAACCCCGGGCCAGGGCCCATGATTGTCAGCAGGGTCCTACTTAATCCCCCCAGAAGCCCCCTTGATTGTCAGCAGGAGCCCCTTGATTGTCAGCATGAGCCCCCATAACTTTCATCAGGAGCCCCCTTAAATCTCCGCTGGAGCCCCTTGATTTTCAGCAAGAGACTCAATCCCAGGGTCAGGAGTCCCCTTGATTGACAGCAGGAGCCCCCTTAAATCCCAGGAGCCCCCTTAAATCCCAGCGCCAGAGCCCCTTGTCAGCAGAAGCCCCCTTAAATCCAGGGCCAGGAGCCCACTGTCAGCAGAGCCCCTTAAATCCCAGGGCAGGAGCCCACTTGTTGTCAGCGGATCCTCCTTAATCCCCACAGGAGCCCCCTTGATTGTCAGAGGAGCCCACTTGATTGTGAGGAGCCCCTTAATGTCAGCAGGAGCCCCCCTTAAATCTCCACAGGAGCCCACTTGATTGTCAGCAGGAGCCCCTTGATTTTCAGCAAGAGCCTAAATCCCAGGGTCAGGAGTCCCTTGATTGACAGCAGGAGCCCCCTAAAATCCCAGGAGCCCCCTTAAATCCCAGCGCCAGGAGCCCCCTTGTCAGCAGGAGCCCCCTTAAATCCCAGGGCCAGGAGCCCACTTGTCAGCAGAAGCCCCCTTAAATCCCAGGGCCAGGAGCCCACTTGATTGTCAGCAGGAGCCCCGTTAAATCTCCACAGGAGCCCACTTGATTGTCAGCAGGAGCCTAAATCCCGGGGTCAGGAGCCCCCTTGATTGACAGCAGGAGTCCCCTTGATTGACAACAGGAGCCCACTTAAATCCCAGGAGCTCCTTGTCAGCAGAAGCCCCCTTCAATCCCAGGGCCAGGAACCCACTTGATTGTCAGCAGGATCCTCCTTAAATCCCCACAGAAGCCCCCTTGATTGTCAGCAGGAGCCCCTTAATTGTCAGCAGGAACCCTCTTAAATCTCCACAGGAGCCCACTTGATTGTCAGCAGGAGCCCCTTAATTGACAGCAGGAGCCCCCTTAAATCCCAGGAGCCCCCTTAAATCCCAGCGCCAGGAGCCCCCTTGTCAGCAGAAGCCCCCTTAAATCCCAGGGCCAGGAGCCCACTTGATTGTCAGCAGGAGCCCCTTGATTGTCAGCAGGATCCTCCTTAAATCCCCACAGAAGCCCCCTTAATTGTCAGCAGGAACCCACTTAAAGGGGTTTTGCCACGATCTCATTTCATACCTCCTGCATGCAGCTCTTCAGATCTGTGTGCTCAGAAGGGGGCGTGTGTGATTTGTTTGAATTGCAGATCATGTGACCCAGCAGGATGACATCACCAGGCCTTTCCTCTCTGTAGTCAAAGAAAGGTCAGTTTATGTAAAGCATTGTGAGAAGCTGAGAGGTAAAGTTTTTGCCTCCGGGCACAAGGGTCCTAGGTTCAAATCCCTGCAGGAACCAAACCTTGGTTGTTGTTTTTTTCTCTCTATTAATGCACAAACCTGATTGAGGTTTCTTTTTTATGTATTTGCACTGTTTGACTAATTACTAAAGAGTACAGAGGACAGGAGTAGAATGACAGCACCTGGGGTTGAACACTCACTCAGCAGTGAGTGTGTGTGATTACTAAGGAGTACAGAGGACGGGAGTAGAATGACAGCACCTGGGGTTGAACACTCGCTCAGCAGTGAGTGTGTGTGATTACTAAGGAGGACAGAGGACGGGAGTAGAATGACAGCACCTGGGGATGGACACTCGCTCAGCAGTGAGTGTGTGTGATTACTAAGGAGTACAGAGGACAGGAGTAGAATGACAGCACCTGGGGTTGAACACTCGCTCAGCAGTGAGTGTGTGTGATTACTAAGGAGTACAGAGGACGGGAGTAGAATGACAGCACCTGGGGTTGGACACTTGCTCAGCAGTGAGTGTGTGTGATTACTAAGGAGTACAGAGGACGGGAGTAGAATGACAGCACCTGGGGTTGAACACTTGTTCAGCAGTGAGTGTGTGTGATTACTAAGGAGTACAGAGGACGGGAGTAGAATGACAGCACCGGGGGTTGAACACTCGGTCAGCAGTGAGTGTGTGTGATTACTAAGGAGTACAGAGGACGGGAGTAGAATGACAGCACCGGGGGTTGAATACTCATCAGCAGTGAGTGTGTGTTAATTACTAGGAGTACAGAGGACAGGAGTAGAAGGGACAGCACCTGGGGTTTGAACACTCGCTCAGCAGTGAGTGTGTGTGATTTACTAAGGAGCAAGAAGATAGGAGTACAATGACAGCACCTGGGGTTTGAACATCAGTAGCTGCCTGAGGGGAGGTGATGTTGAGCATGTGCGACCAGGGTGAGGAGCTCAGCCCTGGTGTATCCCGTGGAGATGAGCTGTAAACAATGGATCACTAAAGGAGCAGCTAAAACGAAAACGGTCCAGAATTTTGAAAAATAATGTGAATGGTAAAAAATGTTTTTATTTAATTTGAAAGTTCCCCACATAAATTTTAATTGTGGAAAAACCCCCTTTAAAATTCCAAAAGAGCCACTTGATTGTAGCAGGACCCCCTTGAGTTCAGGAGCCAACGTGGTGGGAAAAGGGTGACCACTTTTGTAGAACCCCTATGTTTTATGGGTTGTACTGTGTTTTTCCCAGTTTCCTGTTTCTTGCTTGTTTTTTAGGTGTTGGGAAAGCTGGGGAAGAGTCCCAATGTTGGAAAAAATTTTTTATAGTTTCCCACAAAATTTTTCCCCTGACAAGTTTGTCCAGTTTGGCGGTAATTTTTTCCCTGTCCTTTCCTGATTATTGCTAAGCAGATTTGTGTTGGGGATTTGGAATCTATAACACATGTGGTCGGACTGAGAATTTTACAAATGTCGTCTGGTGGGATTGCCCAGCAATGCTGTATTTCCCAATCAAATCCCTGGGGAAAAAGGGAAAAAAAATTGAAAAAAAAAAAATGTGAAACACAAAAAATAAAATAAAAACCGGACATGTCTTTTGTTTACAAAACCAATGAACCAAAAATAAGTACATATATTTGGTGTCGCCGTTTTTGTGCCCTACCTAAAAATATTCATGTTTTTTGAACGCCATTAAAAAAAAAAAAAAAAAAAGATTGCGATTTTTGTTCATTAGGCAAAAAATTTGGGAAAAAAAAAGCGATAAAAAACTCATAAACCAAAGGGCCCGTGTTCAAGGCTTATTCACGGGGATTTGTGCGCCGTATTGAGCGCACAAATCCCCCGGAATACGGGCGGGACGGGGGGGGGCCCGGGGAGGCGGGGGGGCCCCCGCCCCCGGCCCCCATAGGCAATGCATTTTTTACGGCGCGCCCGGCCGTAAAAAATTGTGATGCCCTTTTTCCCCCCGCCCGAGGTTTGCGGCGGGGAGGAGCGACGGATTCCCTGTTCTCAATGAGAGCAGTGGATTACCGTAATGGACCCCGACGGTTGGGCCGTTTTTGAAGCGCAAATCGGCGCGGAGTACGGCCCCAACCCGCGGAAAAAAAGCCGTGTGAACGAGGCCTTAAAGTTGTACCACAATTAAAAAATTGGTTCATCCCACAGAAAAAAGTTTTACAAGCTCTGTATACAGAAAAAAAAATGTTAGGGCATGTTCCCCCCAAGCAAGGGTTTTCGGGGGGTTTTTCAGCGGTTTGCGGTTTTTCAGACCCCCTGAAAACCCGGCCCAAAATGAGCACAATGGTGCTTATGCAAAAGTGTGCAGCGTCCCCTGTCCCAACTTCCCCCGTCCCCCCCTGCACAGGTTTTTTCCCTCGGCGGTCGGCGGCAAAACATTTTAGAAGCCCCAATCTTCCGTCGGTTTCCGACGGATTTTGTGTTCTCAATGGGAGGGGGGGGGGCTGTTCTTGTCATCGCGGGGAAAAGTTTCCCCCCCCCCCGCGGAGTGCGGGGTGGGGCAAAAAAAGGGCAAATACCCGGGGCAAAATTTTGGCCCCGGGATTTGTCCCGGCAGTGGGAAAACCCCTTTTGCGTGGGAACCCCCATTTAGAAGATAGTGATGCATAAATATTGGTTTACACAGTAAAAACACTTATTTTAAAGCACTTCAACATAAAAAATAATTATAAATGGGTATTAGGGGACAAGAATGTGTTGTGAAGTCTAACACCCTTAAGCCCGTTGTTAAAGGGGTGTCTCCCCTACGGGATCGCTGTTTTTATGTTAAAAATCTTGCAAAAAAAGTACTTGGCATTTGTGTCCATTTCCCCCGTGTCCTACCTATTTCCCAGATATCCCCCTTTTTATGGCTGTTTAGCTCCCCAGGTCGCTATAGCTACGACCTGTTCAATTCTCTGATGGCTGCCAGCATGGTTGCTATAGCTCAGCCTGTTTTTTCTCTCCTGATAGGGGCCGCCCCACTGGTTGCTATGCTACAGCCCGTTTGATCTTCATGATGGCTGCCCGCATGGTGTTAGCTACAGATGGCTTCTACTGCAGCCTAGTGGAAGCCCCGTAAAAAAAGGCCCAGAAAATTTAAAAATTTAAAACCAAGGAAAACAGGAAAATCAATGCTAGCTCCCCCCTTTTAGAGATTAGAAGAGGAGCATCAGCCCCCGCTCTAACCACGCCCAAACAATGGAATCACACCAAAAAACGCCCTAAACCCCGCCCAAAACACACATGCCAAATTTTTGATAGCAAAAAAGGGAAACCCATTTTCAGGATTGCATTGTATCCAATAATGAAATATTAAGTAAGTTATTATGTAATATAAAGCGAAGAAGCAATCAGATACTTTATAAAGCAAGAGAGTCAGTTTATTGACACAAATCTATTTCCTAAATGAAAAAGAGGGACATTTATAGAGGTAGAGAGGGACAAGGGTTAAAAATAGGGACTGTCCCTCCAAAAATAGGGACACTTGGGAAGTATGTCAATGTAGTGAGACAACCCCTTTAAGGCCTCAACTTAAGTCAATTGATAAGAGCTTAGCAATCGACTCCGCGGTCGTTAAGGCCTCAAGTTGATTGATAAGGGCTTAGCAATGGACTCCGGGGACTCCTTCTCTCTACAGGCGCATATTGTGCGCCAGGCAATACGCTGGCTTTTCATTGCTCCCAATGAGTGCTATGATTTACCATATTTGCAGGGTGTACTTCGGGCGCGTTGCAGCGCAATTACACCCCTATGTGTGAACATACCCTTATACCTCTTGCACAGAACAGAAGCTGCCAGAGGGGGGGTGGAGTGCAGCAAGAATATCACTCACAGCCAATAATGCCCTTAAATAAAAGGAGAGAAAAAAAAAATCCAGCCAAAGAGACCTGGAGGAACGATGGTGATAGACGAAGAATAGACGAGGACAGACGTCACTGAAGAAACACAAGCATCCCACGCAGGACACAGGTGTGAAGGAGGCAGCAACCTGACAGCAACACTTTAACTCGCTTATCACTGTGTCCTATTAATATTTCTCCTTAGTTATAGGTCTAGCGTGGATCTTGATGCACAAAACGGGCATTTTACGCATCAGAATGGGCCTGAAAAATCGCATGTAAGTGTTCCAAGGGCTTGAATAGTGATAAGTACCACTCAGGGGGGCAATGTCAGATGATGTGTTATGCAACGTGAAAAACAAAAAAAAAAAAACATGAAAAAAAAAATTGCCGTACATTCTCTCATTGCATTTTTCCATATATTTAGGGTGCGTTCACACGGCAAAAACAAAATCCGACCGTGGGGACAGACCCTTACTGTATCCGTCTATTTATTCTATTCAGTTCTATAGCGCCGTTCTATTCCATAGTGCTGTACAGAGATTGTCATTATTCACATTGGTCCTTATCCCCCTTGGGGCTCACAGTCTGATTATACCGCAAGCAAAATGCATCAGGAGATGAGGCCTAATCTGGGCTAATCTCGGTCCATCAATTTTGATTTTTTTTTTTATGTATTGACAGGCAATATGGAATTATTCTATGGAATTTTTTAATGAGTGATTTTTATTTTTTTACTAAATTTTTTTTAAAAGTTCCCTCTGTGACTTGAACGGGGTGGCGAAATTCTCGACGGTTTTCTTCCGGGCCAACTAAAAGGTGAGGGTGGTTATCAGACCTCATAAGTTTTAAAAAGTGACTTTCCCTCCCCGGTGAAAGAAAATTAACCCACTATCCTTTTACGTATTGCTCTGGTTATTGCCCTGTGATCTAGTTGTTTTTTTTGGGGGGGGGGTTAACTGTATTTTCATTGAGAATTTAAAAGAACATACAATAAAAGCGTATAAATTACATCTTGTACAGTACATATAATGAACATTCATTATTGTAACTTCTAATTTGCAAGACATCACTATGAAGTCCGTGATACCAATTACAATGTATTTAATGGGTGTTTATTTTTTTTTACAGTTCCCCTCTGTAGAGAAATTTCCCTCTGGTAGAGGGGAGGAGAATTTTCGGTTCTTGTTCCAGGTCGATTATGGGGCTGAGAAGTGTAAGTGTTAACTGATAAGTTCATGGGATAAAAGTTTAAAATTTGGTCTTACAATGACACATACAATATTCTGTTTTGTGCTACTTTATATCTGACCAATAAAAAGTTTGTCGTTAAAAAAAAAAAAACAATATTAATTTTTAAATTTTTTTAATAATATTTTAGACATAAAACAAGTGTCTATTACATTTTTAACATATATTTTGTTAGTAGAAGATAGTAACATAACAGTTACATAAACGAAGGCCAATATCATTTAACTCCTTTTAAAGACCGCCCCGGGCTCAGCAAGTCTTTGGGGTCGCTGCAACTTCGGGGTTTGCGGCGCCGCAATTGCGCTTTGGGGGGGCTGTATACAAGCCCCGATCCCCGAGCACCCTGCGAACTGGGGAGCGGGGGGAAACCTCCGCAATCCGATGCTTTAACCCTTTGATTGCGGCGGTGCGTTACCACGGCGGTGCACAATCAGCTCCTCACATAACCGTCTCCAAGACTTCTCTCGCGTTTTTCCCCCATTTTTGGAATCACTCCCCCAACACATCAGACTCTCTGCCACTCTCACCAGTTTCAAAAAGCAACCTGAAAACCCTTTTTCAGGATTGCCTATAACCCTACAATAAACCGGCTCCCCTTTACTACCCCACAAACTTGTTGCCCCTCCCTCCGCCCTCTTCCCCCCTCCTTGTAGATTGTAACCTTCGCGGGCAGGGTCCCTCTCTCCCTCTGTACCATTTTTACTTCATTCTTGTCATTATTGTATCACTTGACATATCATGTATGTACCCCCCCTCAAATGTACGCGCCTGGAATCAATGGCGCTTTAAATAAATTTGATAATAATAATAAAAAATAAAAATCAAAGGGTTCCCCTGCTCTTTGGGTGATGGGAACCCCCATGACCCGACAGAGCCCGGGGAACGGTGCAAGTCGCGCCGGGGCAAAGGGGGCCCCCCAAGCTGTTGTGTACTAACCCAGTGACCCGGGAACACTGTGTGCTGCCCAATCACTGCCTGTCAAGCGACACAGATTTAATGTATTGTATATGAATATGCTAATACATTACTAAGTATAAAAAAAAAAAATTTTTTAAAAATGTTAAACAGTTCTCCCTTCATGGGAGTAAAAAAAAAACATAAAAAGCGTAAAAAAAACAAAAACAAAAAATAAAAGAATAAATTAAAAATAAAATTTTAAAAAAAAATAATTGTGCTAAATTACAGCACAAAAAAAACCTACACTATTTTGGTATCCACCGACTGCAAAACCTGTAGAATTAATCTAACAAATTATTAAAGGGGAAATTGAATAGTGTAAAAAAAAAAAAAAAAAAAAGTTTTTAAAAAAAAAAAAAAAAATTAAAATTTTTTCTAAGTGAAATTAACTATTCCCCCTTAAAATACAACTTGTCCAAAAAAAACGGGCCTCATCCAAATGCGTCATTGAAAAAAAGAAAAAATTACAACGTTACAATAAAAAAAATGTTCTGGGCATTAAATAATTTTCCGTTCGGCTTAAAGGAGTTGTCTCCCCACAGGGGGTTTAAAAAATGCATGAAAAAAAATTCTTGTCATTTGGTTCACTAATTTGCAAAACTCTTGTTGTCAGCATAAGCTCCTGCTTTTGATGCTAATTAATTAGATTTGCTTTTCAAACTACTCGAGGACTTCTTACTGATCCCCAAAACAAAAGCCCCAATTACAGAGTGTTTTCTGAAATTTAAAAAAAGCTTTTTCGTCGGCAGCCCAAAAGGGCACGATGACACTCAGACCCTTTTGATGATCACTCTCTGTTATCTCATTGAACAAACGCCCCCCAGATTTGTTTTCGGCAGTTACTGAGGAACTAAATAGCCAAGGAGGGAATAAATTCATTGTATCCTTTAGGGGAAAAGAGGAACAATGCAATATA